>JAJEKB010018652.1:0-34331 GCA_022393335.1 Macrotrachela quadricornifera
TTTTTTTTTGATAGGTACTTATTATCGAGGTGCAGATGGAATAATTATTGTTTATGATGTATGTATCAATTTTTTTTTCTTAATAAGATTATTCTATTGCATTTAAAGGTTACAAACACTACAACATTTGCTAATATAAAAGTTCGAATATCTGAAATCGAATATTATTGTGGCACAAGTATTCCAAAAATTCTTGTTGGCAATAAAGATGATAGTAATAATGCAATAAAAAAAGTTGTATTAACATCTGATGCATGTCAATATGCTGAACAAAATAAATTAACATTTTTTGAAATATCAGTTAAAGAAAATAGAAATATACATGAAGTATTTAATGAAATAACTAAACTTGTACTTAAACGACGTCTTGATCAGTCGGAAAATTCACGAAATAATATATATACAACACGTTTTGAACGAAATTCAATGATAGAGAATGATACAAATAAACGATGTTGTACTGCATAAAACAGTAAATTTAAGAATTTATTTATTTATTTTTTTTTCTAAAATTTGATATGGAATGTGATAATTTATTTTTTTATAAATGATTTTTTTTTTTTGAATAATTTCTATGATTTTTATTCATTTATTTCACTAATTAAAGTTTATTATTAATGAATAAACAACAAAAAACTTTTAATTTATTCATGCACTCTATGACATACAGTACATATTGAAATATTCATTAATGATGTCTTCTAATATCAAAAGAATTTTTGATAATTCAGTATTTAATTAATGGGATGCTGTTTCTCTTTAAAAACATCTCTTTGTTTTATACAGCAGCGCATACATACTTTCAATAGAAAAATACTTCATAATAATTCTTTTGAATGACTTCAAACTAGTGAGAAAAATGGCATATTACCTGGGATTGTACTTATCAGAAAAAAAAATGAAGAGGATTTCAATAGAACGCTGATTCAGTCTAATTAAAATGCATCAATGTTGATGATATATAATAGTAATCATTATGAAAAAAATATTTGCATTTTTTTTTCCTCTTAATTATCATTTATATCATTATCTGCGTGAATATAGATAATGTTGCATGCATTTAATATATTCTCAAAGTACATATTCATTTCATAATCTGCAGAATATATTATAACAGCAAAAATAATGGATTGTATTCCACTAAGTTGGTCTCCAAGTACAGCTGATGCACTTGGTTCTACACTTCTTGTTTGTATAATTGCTATTACAATGCATTTTATCTTTTGGACTCAACTTATAGCATTTTCATCATTAAGACAAAGAAATATGATGTGGTTATATGCTTATTTAATAACTGATTTATTTCTACTCATTCGATTTTTTATTTTATATGGTTTACGTCGAAATGATATTTGTTTATATACAACATTTCGAACTGTATTATGTTATTTTGAAGCATCATCAAAATTTTATATGAATGCAGTACAAAGTTATCTTTTAATAGCATTGAATGCATGTCGTTGTGCACAAATAATTTATAATCAAGATGTATTTATAAAATATCCTCGTTTAATTATTTTAACTCATTTTCTAATTGGAATTTTGCCAGCACTAAATGTAATGATACAATTTCTTGCTAATTGGACTGTATTATGGCGTAGATCAGGTGCAGCTTGTGATATTCAATATGTATCATTATCAGTACAAATATTTAATTTATTTGCTATTTATATAATACCAGTAGGTCTGAATCTTATTCTTATTATATTTTGTATTCGTCATGTAAGTTCAATACGAGGTATTCATAGTCAACAAATAATTAATCGTCGTCGTAAACAACAACGAGCAGTTCTATTTCAAACGATAATTTTTTATTCAATATGGATTGTATTATGGAGTCCAAATTTATTAGCTTTTCAATTTATTAATATAAATAGTGATCCTGGAATTTATACATCATTACTTAATTATATAGAAATTGCAATAGATCCAGTTATTGTTGCTGCACTTGATATTCGATTTTTTAAAGTATGGCAAACAATATGGCGTAAAATAAGAAGACATCGACAAGGAATTGTTGCTCCAAAAAATATAAATATTCCAAAACAGAAATATTGACAGTTTTATATGATGAAACTATTATTATTAAATATTTGCATTGTGAAAACTTTTTATTTTTTTGTTTTGAATGTATATATATAAATAATTTTGTACGTAAACAAGTGACATCTTTTAAGGAGATATTTCATTGTTTTTATTTTGACGAAAGTAGAAAAATTACTCAATGTATTTTGAAGAAAGATTTTTAAACAAAAAAAAGAATTTGTCTTGAAACAATATTTAAAATATTGCGTTCAATTTTTATCTAATTGTAATATAATCATTCTTAATCTATTGTTTAGAAATACTTTTGTTTCTTTTCAATTGATTCAATTATAGATAATATATTCTTACCGGTTAAAAATAGTCAAATATGTCACTTATTTGTTCTCGTATGCTAATTTTTTTTTGTTTAATTTTTCTTTTTATACTATTTAATTTATAATTATTTAAGTTTCAAATGAAGTTCCAGAACATCCGGTTCTATCTCCAGTATCTGGTTGTATTTATGAAAAACGTTTAATTATTAAATATCTTCATGAATCACCAACTGATCCAATAACTGGACAACCATTAACAGAAGATCAATTAATTGATGTTAAAGGTATTTATAATATTTTTCTTTTTTAAATTTTTATTGAAAATTTCTAGTTACACCATTAAATAAACCCAAACCACCATCGGCTACAAGTATTCCAGCCATTCTTAAAATGTTACAAGATGAATGGGATGCTTGTATGTTACATAGTTTTACACTTCGTCAACAATTACAAACAGCACGTCAAGGTTTATTATTAATTATTCAATAAAAAAAACAAAAGATTTTTTTCTATTATTATTTTTAATAGAACTTTCACATGTTATGTATCAACATGATGCTGCTTGTCGAGTTATTGCTCGTTTAAATAAAGAAGTTACAGCTGCTCGAGAAGCTTTAGCTACACTTAAACCTCAAGCTGGTATTGCACAAACAACATCAATGGTAAGAAAAAAAAACATTTCTTTTTAAAATATTATCTATTAATCAATCTTTAGCAATATATAAATGAACAACCAACACAAATTTCACATCATATACCAACTAATGTTAGTGGTGATACTTCTCAAATGTCAGTAACAACAGCTGAAGGAATGACTGATGAAATTATACAAAAAGTAATGAAATATCTTATTTAATTTATTTTTTTAATTAAATTCATATTTATTAGTTACAAGATAAAGCATCAGTTTTAACACAATTACGTAAACAACGTGGTAAACATATACCAGAAGGTTTAACAAGTATTGATGAAATGAGAAATTTTCGTTGTTCAGCAACACATACTGTTTGTTTAAAAAATTTCTAATCTTTTTTTTTGAAAAATTACATTTAAAATTTCTTATAGGCATTACATAGTGCTAGTAATCCAGGTATTTTAGCTCTTGATATATCACCAAAAAATTCCAGTATAATTCTTACTGGTGGTAATGATCGTCAAGCTGTTGTATTTAATAAAGATAGTGAACAAGTTGTTGCAACATTAAAAGGTCATCAAAAAAAAGTTACACATGTTATTCATCATTTTGAAGCAGTATATATAAATCTATATATTTTTTTATTTATATTTTTAATTATTATATTTAATAGGATATTGCTATAACAGGAAGTTCTGATACCAGTATACGTGTATGGCATATACCATCAGCACAATGTCTTAAAATTCTTAAAGCTCATGATAGTCCAATAACAGGTTTATCATTACATCCAACAGGTGATTATGTTTTATCAAGTGCAAGTGATACATATTGGGCTTTATCAGATTTACGTACTGGAAAATTAATAACAAAAATACAAGATACAACTTCACAAAGAGGTATATAACAAAAAGAAAAAAGAATAATGATTTTCAAATTGTTTTATTTTTATAGGTTTAACTTGTGCACAATTTCATCCTGATGGTATTATATTTGGTATTGGTACACAAGAAAGTATAATTAAAATTTGGGATTTAAAAGAATGTAATAATGTTGCTGATTTTCCTGGTCATAGCGGAAGTATAAATGCAATTGCATTTTCTGAAAATGGTAAAAGATTTATTTATTTATTATTGATAAAAATAAAATTATATATATATATTTTTTTTTGTAAGGTTATTATTTGGCAACTGCAGCTGAAGATGCATCAATTAAATTATGGGATTTACGTAAATTAAAAAATTTTAAAACTATTACACTTGATGATCGTTATGAAGTACGTGATCTTGTTTTTGATCAAAGTGGAATGTATCTTGGTGTAGCTGGTACTGATGTTCGGTAAAGAAATAAAATTTATTTATTTTTATATGATATTTTTTCTTTCTTTTCGTTATTTTAAATAGAGTATATCAAGCAAAACAATGGGATTTACTTAAAGTATTTAATGATCATACAGCTTCAGCAACTGGTATTCGTTTTGGTTCAAATGCAACTTATTTAGCAAGTGCAAGCATGGATCGTTCGCTTAAATTCTATGAACATTTATCTCAAGAATAATTTAGACATAAGCAATCGATCTATAAAAATTTGTATTGTTTTTTTTTTGTATTAATTCGTAAAAAAAAGACGATTAAGAAAGATATATAAAAGATATTTATTAAACCAATAAGATAAATAAAATCGATGGTAAAAATAAGATTTATCAATATATTTAAATTTGATAGAAAAATTTTTGTTTTTTAATGATAAATATCGTGTGTGCCAAAAACAATAAGCCTCTCTGTATTTTTGATATTCTTTCTCTATTATCTATTTGATTAAAACACTTTTTTCTCTAATTAAAAGATAGCGCTTATGAAACGACATTTAACTGGATCAGAAAAAACTACTTTGAATATATTTGAAAAAAGACAAGAGCTACAGACATACAAACAGCTGTAAAAAGTAAAAACCTGCTGTCCCATAATAAATGGTCAAACTTTGTGTTTTATATTTGAATTTCTAAATATATTTTATTAAGAAAACAAGAATAAACCACAAGATGTAGCATGAAAAGATCTACAATTTACAAAGAACGGTTTATCTTATTTATACACTTTTTATGTTTAAAAAAACTCCAAGTTCTGTTCGATCAGCTTTCACAACAATGAAAAATAATTGCACGGTTTGTACTGTTTTTGAAAAAAGTACCATACAGTTAAAGTAAAGTTTAGTTTGTGGATTGTAGAGCTTTTCATGCTGCATCTTGTGGTTTATTCTTGTTTTCTTAATAAGATATATTTAGAAATTCAAATATAAAACACAAAGTTCGGCCATTTTTTATGGGACAGCCGTTTGTATGTCTGTAGCTTTTGTCCTTTTTCAAATATATCTAAAGTAGTTTTTTGATCTGGCTAAATGTGATTTCTGAAGCACTATCTTTTGATTAGAAAAGAAATGTTTTAATCAAATGGATAATAGAGAAGAAATATCAAAAATACAGAGAGACTTATTATTTCTAGAGCATTCGATATTAATCTTATTAAAATTATTACTTGTACTTCAATGTGCTATTTATCAAATACGATAATGCCGACCTATCATTAGAATAACGTTGACAAGCTGTTATCATT
Organism: Macrotrachela quadricornifera; assembly: GCA_022393335.1. Taxonomy (NCBI): domain Eukaryota; kingdom Metazoa; phylum Rotifera; class Eurotatoria; order Philodinida; family Philodinidae; genus Macrotrachela; species Macrotrachela quadricornifera. The sequence goes on from JAJEKB010018652.1 coordinate 5,607, forward strand.
TTGTCTCTATCTTTTATGTATTGGAAAACATTTCTGTTTTTTATCTATATTTTTTCTGACATTTTTCCCTGATAATGAGATAGACGATAGATAATATGTATATACATTAAATCTTGCGTAAGGTTAATCATCGTTTATTGATCTGTTTTTAGTTGGATGAAGACCTAATGGTGACAGTTAAACATCGACACCATTTATAATATATCTTTCATTTAGAAATCTATCGTTATACATAGAGTAATAGAGAGTAGAAATGTTGATGCCGTGATTAGGTCTGTGAAGCTATTATACAAAGCGGATGTTCTTTTTTATTCCGGTATGTGTTCCTGATTTGCCTATTATTGAATTTGTCTTAGTTCACTGATGCATTGCGCGCAATGAGAATAATTGAAAAGACATTTTATGTTTTTCTTTTTTTGACATTGTAAATTATTATTGAAGCAAATATAATTATTTTAGATATTTTATTCTTACCTTTTTATGATTATTATTCAAATAATTGTATATACATATATATAATTATTGATTGTTTTTGAAAGAAAAAACAAATCACTATGATAATGATGAATTATAGTAACATCTAGTCAATGTATTGATTTCTGTTTCTATGAAATTCTCTTGGGATATATTGTAGGGAAGATGTTGTGATGATTTTATTGAATTCCTCGAGGACGAACAGAAACTACGTTTTTTTTTTCTTATTTCCTTTTTCCTTATTTCTACTCTTTCGTCATCATTACTGCATCACTGATTAGAGACAAAGATTATGTGGGTGTGTATATGTAATATTCACTTTCATCTTCTATGAGTCTTTATATTTGTACCATTTTTTTGATATTATGTTTTGTTTCTTTCGTTTTTGTTTTTGTTTTTTTTAAATAGAATGTTTGCTTCTCGAGCAATAACATCAACACAAGCTGGTCATCGATGTACATCAGCAGCAAAATTTACAAGTACAAGACAATTACATAATGATGAATATGGTAGAACAATTTAAAATAATTATTAATTTAGATTTATTTATTTGTTAAATAGAACAACAACGAATATCAGAAATTGAAGTTGAAAAAGATCCAAAACGATGTTTAGCTTGTGCTCTTATGTCTTCAGTATTTTGTCCGATTTTAGGTAAATAATTTATTGAATAGTAAATAACATCTGTTATGTATATATGTTAAGGATTTATTGCTTTATTCTATGCTATTCATGCTGTACGATCACATAATCAAGGTTTTTATGCTGAATCAACAGTATTTTATAAAAAATCTATTCAATGGTCATTAATAACATTTATTCTTGGTCTTATAATTGGTTCAACAATAGCATTCTGTTTTTTTGTGAAAGCTATCCTCTTTGTATGAATTATAGAAATATTTTTGTGAACTTTGGTTTCAATCAATTTGTATGTAATCTATTTTCCTAAAACTTTATCATGTATATTAAATAATTGTATTTTAAAAAAAAAGAACGAAAAAAAAAACTTAACGAGATTTTTATTGTTATTTATATTTTTTGCTAGAAAGTATATAATGATATATATATATATATATATATATATATATCTAAAACTATTATTATGTAATCGAATATATTTGATAGATTAATTTTCTTTACTAGAATTTCAATTATGTTATCAATAAATATATAGGATTACGAAAATTTGCCTCGATTAAATTTTTCAATGACGTCAATAATATATGAAGAAAAGTTATAGTTACATATCTATTTTTAATGATCTATTGATCTTTATCATATACAAATGCAATCCGAGGTACATCAATCTTCATTTATAGAATAACAACAATATTAATATAAATACATGTTATTGATTTGATGTGAAAGTCGATCTTCTCTTTATTTTTTTCGTTCTTTTTTCTTATGGTTGTTGCAAATTAGCAAAAAAAAAGAACATGGCATTTAGACAAAGATCGATATAAAAAGTATAAATTAAAAATCAATATTCATATATATCATTAAAATGTTGTCTATCATCCTATTTCTATTAATTTCAGTTGTAAATACACAAAATTATTATCCTCAACAACAATATCCATTGAATAATTATAATTCATGGTCGTCTCAATCAATATGGAATCCTGGTATACAAACAAGTAAATAGAAAAGATTTTTTCGTTATTAATAAATATAATAAAATCAAATTTTAGATGGAGGAAGTATTCGTGGAAATCTTTTAAGTGATGATACAGCTGTATTACTATATGGATCAAAAATAACTGTATCGTTAACAGATACTTCGCTTCTAGATGTAGCAGCACGTCCCCTTAGTACATTTGTGCTTTATGGATCATATCGTTTTCCAATCGCTTATAATCTTCCATATTCAATACAACAAATACAAGCTAATGGTAATAGTTTTCAGCAATATACTATTCAAGCTCGTATTGAAAAAGATGGTCAATTACTTTATATAAATGATCAACATATACCAGTACAATTAATACCAGTACCAGTCAATCCAATTAATATTGTAATGAAAAAATATTTCACAGGAATTTATCCAGGTACATATATATTTATTTTTTAATTATATTTCATTTTTATTCTAATAGGGATTAATGGTGGAATCTATTCGACAACACCACCGGTCGTAAGTGGAATTTATATTTGTCAATTGAGACCGGATGCTGGTCATTGTCATGCAAGTATACCACAATATTATTTTAATACTCTAATACGTTCATGTGAAAATTTTATCTATGGTGGTTGTGGTGGTAATCAAAATCGTTTTTCATCTCGAGTTGAATGTGAACGTACATGTTCGACATATCGAAAACGAATTATGAATAATAATGCAAAACAAAAATGGAGTGGCTAATTGATTCTTTTTATGTAGATGAATAAAAAAAATATTTTCTTCAAATATTTTTTAAAATAAAAGCATAATAAATATGATTGATAAAATCATCATATCTCGATAATATATATTTCTATATTACTAATAGATTATTTATTAAAAATATTGATTTATCATTAATTGAATAATCTTTTGTATCTATAAATTAAACTATGGATGAACAGATTGAAAAACTTGAATTAGTCTCGAATGAAATGATGATCAACTACCACATAGACGACTGATGAAGTTAACTGATAGCATTTTTAAATCAATCTTATATTGAATATAAAAGAATTTGTTTATTATGTTCAGTATTAATTGAAGTAGAATTGTACTATCAGTTTCTGTATACATTTAAAGAAGTATATTAATATGTTAGTGACTTAAAATAACATTTTGAAGTATAAGAAAAAAATTTCAATAACTACTTAGGTCTGATCAAAAGTTCGTGCTCTTTTAAAAAAAAGCATGAAGATAAAAATAAAGTTTCAATTTTATTTTATTAAATGTTTAAAATAGCCATCATGATTATTTATATAAAGTTCCATCCTTTCTAATAGTTTGTCAAAAGTTGTTTTATATTCTTTTTCTGGAATATTTTTTCATCACCTTGGATACCACACGAGCTAATGATTTTTCATTTAGTTTGATTAGTTAAATTACGCTTGATGTAATCATTTAACTAATAATCACATGGAGCAAGGTCAGATTAATATGGTGGATGCGGCATTATATTAATACCTTCTTCTGTTATATAATTAATAACATGAGAATGACGATAGGATCCAGCATTATCATGAAGCAATTTTATACCTTTTCTACCTGCTGACTTCCTTTGTTTCTATATTTTCTTGACAATAGGCTTGAGGCAATTTTCAATATAATAGTTGTGATCAATAGTCTTGCCTTCATCAACATCGTGTATCAAAACAGGACCATTTGATTTAAAGAATATACAAAATAAATTTTTTGGTTCAAATTTGCTTCGACGAACTGTATTAGTTGGTGATTCACCTTCGCTAATCGAGCTTGCGTTTGTTGAATTGTGATAAATTTGCCGATGGTAAATCCACGTCTTATCACCTGTTATAATATCACATAATCGCCAGGAACCATCACGAAACTTTGCCAAATTTTTACGACAAAGTTTAACTAGTTATTGCTTTTGTTCATCAGTCAATTCATGGGGCACCCAACGTGTTGTAGGTCAAAAAAAATGAACTCGACGCGTAAATTCGAAATTTCGAGCTTCCCTATATAAAGTGTCAGCAACTTTTTACGACCTATTTAGGAATATCCTTAGTCACTTTTTGAGAGCTATCTAGAGATACCTTTAGTAACTTTTTAACGGCTATCTAGGATTGTACTATGGGGATGCTCTTGGATCCTTAAGTATTATACTATAGAAGTACCCCTATGTCCTCATCTACTATAGTATGGGGGCACCCTTAGGTTGTCAAGTAGTATAAATCGTATAATTTAGCCGGTAGCGATATTCGTGTTGGTATATCCTTCCCCATAGTATAGCAGTTGAAGACCAATGAGTATTCCAGCAGTGTAGTACTTCAGGATCCAAGGACACTCTGTAGTATCCCAGTTGACGATCCAAGGGCATCCCTATAGTATAGCATTTGAGGATCGAGAATATCCCTATAATATAGTAGATGAGGACCCAGGGGTACCTCTGTAGTATAGTACTTGAAGATCTTTGAGTACCCCCATAGTATAGTAGATGAGGACCCAATAGTACTCCATAGTATAGTAGTTGAGGACCTAAGGGTACCTCTATAGTATAGTACTTAAGGACCTAAGAGTAACTGTAAATAATAGCAGATGAGGATTCAAGGATACATCCAAATATTAGGACATGAAGACCCAAGAGTACCTTCAAGATATAGGATTTCAGAAACGAATAGTAGCCAGAAGAAACTTGGTTAGGTAAATAAGTCCCCTACTTAGTACAATGCTCACGCTAATTAGCCTTAATTAGTTGAGTAGTTGTTTAATTAACTAGTTTTTACTTTGGTAAGGTGCTTTCTATATGTGTATGACTGCTGAGAATTTAGTGTTTATGATGTATTATAAAACATGGACTGATTTCGATAGTAAAATGTGCACTAGCATGAAGTGAGCTCAAGATTTCGAGTTTACGCTGATTCGAGCTCACTTTTTTTGACCTAATACAATGGATAAAATTTTTTATAATACAAATAATAAGAAAAAAAAGAGACATAATCTATTTGGAATAATAGAATCTACTTATTATATTATAATAATATAACGTTATATTATGTAACAGAAATAATCGTATATCCAATTTATATAAATTAATATATTATTCCTTTGAACTACTAGACTGAAAAATGACATTTTTTGTTATTTTTATTATATGTAATTGTGATTAATAATAGATGATGATTAAATTGTTCATTATATTATCTATTTCATGTTGTATTTTTACATTATTAAATAACTATTGTCACATAAATACGACAAAACTTGATGTATCTATTTCATTTGTTCATCGACTTCCTTCATAAAATTTATACTCAAAAGCAGGGTTTTTATTCAATGTTAATTTTTTTTTTATCTGTTTTCAATATACATTATAGTAAATTAATAAATACTTTGCTTACTCATATTATGTAAAAAAGATAAACAGATTGTGAAGGGCAAGAAAACCTAAGAAATTCCTTTTTCTACTCCAAATACATGATAATTCTTCTATATTAATAAAAATCTTTTTTGACATTTCACATGTTTTAACTATTACATTTAAGAATAAATAAATAATAACTACTATTGTCTAATTTCAAGATATCTTAACTTCTACATAATAGACAATCATGTGATAACATACATATTTATCTTCTATGATTTATTAAAATTTTCAAATAACTAAAAAAATTTATTTTTATAATTCTAATAAAATTCAAAATGTATTCAAAAATCGCTTTTCATTTATTTAAAATAGAGTATATGATATTTATTTTACTTGGTTCAATTTTATATCGAAAAATTAAAATCTTAGGATGCCTTTTTTAATGACAGATGTGTAATTTTAATTGGAAGAAAAGTTTTTCTATAAATAGCAAGAAGAGAATATACTTATATTGCAGAAATGAATAAAAAAACGAGCAATTGCTTCTTTTTTATAATTGTCTAAATCTATTATTTCAATGCCTATTATAAATCTTGATGTAGACATTAACATAACAAAAAAAAACTAGAATATTTTCAAAATGTTCTTTGTTCTTTTTTTTTATTTTTTACTTTATGCTTTTTAGTATTCTTTTAAAATAAAACAAGATAATAAATAGATATATGACGTTGCAAAAAAAAGGTGCCTTTTATTGAAGTCTAATTTAAATACATTATTACATTGAAACACACTCATTATATTTTTCATTAGTTAATAATCTGCGAGAAAAAAGCAGTTCTTTTTCTGCTGATTTTTCTAGTATTAACTTTAACAATAAATCATGAGCTTGCCCGTGTTAATATCATCGGTGACACAAGCAATAGGTACATATGTTTATGAAGTTACTTTTGTATCAGGTCTTATTGGTCATTCATGTAGTTTATTAACATTTTCTCAACGTCAACTTCGTTCAACTTTTACTACTCTTTTTTTCTTGGTATTACGATATCTGATTTGTTTTATTTATTTATAAGTCTTTATGATTTTATTTTAATTAATCTTAATGTACCTCAATTAAGTCCTTATTATATTTCGCTATGTCGATTTCGAACATTTATATATAATTCTGCTCGAACAACATCTAATTGGATTTTGGTTTGTATAACATTCGATCGAATGATTCGTGCTTGTTTACCACATCGTACAACACAACTGTGCACAAAAAAAAATGTTATTATAGCTCTTATAATTATCAACTTATGTTCGATAGCATTTAATAGTCGTGTACTTCAACTATCTTTTAGTAAAAGATCTCCGAATAATCGTGTAGTATGTGGTCCATCACGTGAAAATATTACAAATTATAGTATATTCTATAATTTTACTTGGTCAGTTCTATAAATATGTATTAATATTTTGATGCCTGCATTGTTAATGACAATTTGTATAATTAGTATTTATTACAAAGTACGACATGTAGCTAGAGTACGACAGAATCAACAACTTCAAAATCAAATGCTTCTTATGTTATCAAAAACTATATTATTTATGATATGTACATTGCCTCTTGGCACTTTTCGTATGGCTGCAACCTATTCATTGGATTTAACGAATCCAGTAACGTATAAAATATACCAACTTGTTTTGACTATATTAGTTGTATTATTCAATGCAAATTATTCTTTCACTTTTTATATTCATTGTCTTACATCAACTTTATTTCGGCAGACCTGTTTCATGACTATAAAGAAATATATGAGACAACGACAGACTGTTGTTCATCCAATCGTATGTACGGGCACGTCAAAGCGTCAAATGACATGATTATATTTGTTTTTGATGTCATGCATTGAGCAAATCAAATTGATATTCAGCAAATTCATTATATTTTTAATATATGTCAAATTTATTCATATGAAATATCACTTAAAAGCTTATTATTATTACAAAGAAATCTTTTTGTCCATTCACAAACTAACTTTTACATAGTAGTATAACACATTAATATTTGTTGAAAGAAGTATATATACTTTAAACATGTATGATTTTATTTTTCTATATACATAAATCAAATCATTATTTCTAGTATTACATAGAATAAAGTCAAGGTAAGTCTTGTTCTTAGTGATCAACAGTAAAGAGCGAAATTTCGCTAAATTGAATGTTTTAGAACGAATATTCGTTTCATAGCATAAATCTGATAGCTCTTACTGCATACAGAAAAAATTTGAATCAAATCTATTAAAATTATCAATGTATTTAATATATGATAGATCGTTATAATTCAGTCAAATAAATGTGCGACTGCACAATAGAAAAATACAAACAGAACGTATACACTCTAAAAAATAGTACTAAACTACAATAAACAAATTTTTCCTTTTATGACAATAATTATGTATGTTAAAAATTATTCTTATCATAAAGATTATATTCAAACTATTGATTTTAAGTGTATAATAGTTAAGCTTCGCTTTGATATAAAATATGTTTTTAAATATTTCAGTTTTAGAAAAAGCATCTTTTTAAAATGGTTCTTATAGGGATCATTACATGTATAAAATAACAAAAAAACCTAACTATGATCGATTCTTTTTTACTTAAAAAACCGATTGAAGGAATACGATTATCATCAGATCTTTTTATTTTTAATTAATTTAAATCAATTAATTGAGAGACGGTCCACGACTCAATCGAGTATTTTCATTACATTGCTTCATATGAAAAATTTTGTCCTACCTACTTTTTGATTACAAAACAGAAGAGCATGCAAAAATACTCATATATTCAAAATTTTAGCCTTCTCTAGTTTATTTTGGAGTAGATATAAAAAAAATATTGAAAAAACTTCCATAAAGTGCGACAAGTGATGATCATTGTTTTTTAGTACTCAATATTTGATTATCTTTTTCTTAAAAGTTAATTGAGTTAAATTGAATAATATCTCAAAAGATAGAACAACTCTCGCTCTACAAAACTATATATTTAGATTTCCTTCAAATAATTTTTAAACATATTTATGAGAGCTAAATCTTCCAAAAACGACACAAGAAATGTCAAAAATTGGGTACTGATTTGAGGTACTTTTATGAAAAAATGTGTTTAAAAAGGTCATGCCAACAATGATTTCATATGGGGTTGATAGAGTGGGAAAAACTACACAAGATGTACTTAAAAAAATATGTACATGGTGCTTTAATTTAGTCTAAAAGATGAAACCATATACCAATTTTATAGAACGACATTTCAGATCTCTACCGTACATTCCTAATAGATAACTAAATATACTATTATTATAAGAACTGTGGTAATATTCTATATCTCAAGATAAAATTCTCTTAAATATGATTCCAGATCTTATTTCAAAATCTTTGACAAAACATGCAAAAGTAGATATATATATATATAACAGATGCGACAGATTGAATAGACCTACATTCTATTTTAATTTTCATTCACTTAACATATTGTATGAGAAAAAATAAACAAAACATAACATAAAATGCAGCGTGGAAAGTTCGATAATCTACAAAGCAAAATCCTGTACGAACAATTTTCGCTCTTCCAAACAAAACTTTTTTTTTCTATTCGAAAAGGAATATCTTTTTTCTTATTTCATATATAGAACAGAGATATTTATCGTTCTGCTGATGCAGATGGTGATAGCAACAAGCATTTTTTTATGGAATAATCCGGCACGGCATGAATTTTTACAGAAATTAATCTCGAAACTGAAATAAAACTATTCTCCCAAATTAATTACATGAATTAAATATTTTTTTTCAAAATTCTACATTTTATTATGTAGAAGACTGATGAAAGCTATAAGATAATGTGAATTAATAAGAGTAATAGTGAATATACATCTTTTACAACTTAATTATATTTATTGCATTATCTTATATCTATCAGACATTTCCAGCGTCATTTAAAATTAAAAGCCGATATGATCTTATGAGTTAGACTTACTCTACATGTAATCAGAAATGATTTGTTCCTGAAACAATTAAACCATTATTACTCATTAGTTTTGATTTAAACTAGACTGTACAATTATTGTAGATCAGAAAAATCTCTTCTTTTTTCTTCATATAGCGATAGCAGCAATATTGTAAGCTTTTACTAGAAAGTCGCGACGACATTGGTAAATATTCAGACGCAATGACCATCTCTAATATAAAATAAACTGTTCGTTGTAGACTGTAGAATTCTTCCATACTACGTTTATTCGATTTTTTTTCTGTGTCGTTTTACAATTGTTCCGTATAAATTATTGAGTTTTTTATGCTGCATCTTTTGGTATCTTTTATTTTTTTAATACAACTTATTAAATGATTAAAACTTATAATATAAAGCCCGGCAATTCACCCTGACACATCTGATAGAAACAATCAGGATTTTGTTCAACTTTAAATTACTATTTATTATCCTTTTTTTATTGAATAGTTTTTGATTACTCTTTTTGCAAAAACAAATCGCGTATTTCATTATTATCTTGGATAATTTTCATTGTTACATATCCACTAACCAATATTAAATCATCACACAATCGATTCAAATAATTATATATTTGTTGACCATTAGATACAGCTGACCAAGCACACATGCCTACTGTAAGTACAGCACCAGCAACAATGAGAGTAGCAGATAAACTACGAACAGCATTCACAGTACCTATACCAACTGTTTTAACAACCTCACTCGAAGCAGAAACACCAGCAACACCAACACCTGTTACACCTTTTACAACAGCTGATGACATATGTGTATTTCCATGAGTATTAGTTGCATTATTTCGACATGTTTTATTGATAACTGATGTTTTAAAACCAAATACATCCATATCAATATGAAATTCTTGTAAATAATCTTTAAATTCATCTGTTCTACCAAGTAACCAATTCATAAAACGTGAACGAGTATTAACACCAAATGCTTGACGAATTTCTTCTCGTCCATAATATCTTGGAATTAAATCAAGAAATGGTATAGCAGCAGTAATACCTGCAGCAATTTTATATTTCATTACATTTACAACATAACCACGACGAAAACATATATTAATAACTCGAGCCATAGCACATAAAGCCATATTTTGTAAACGATTTTGATGTAAATGTAAAGGTAAATTTTTAATATCATTCGATAATTTTTCAATATCAAATTTTGAAAATAATATTTTAAATAAATTTTCATTTTGAGTATTTTTATTATAAAAAGTAAATGTTAAATAAATATTATCAATTTTTTTCCCACTAATATCAAAATTACTCAATTGTCGAATACGTTCAATTACTTTTTCTGTATATCGATTTTTTATTACTTCATTCGATGTATAATAATCTTGACCAACATCTTCTTTAAATGTATTAAGAAATAATTCATCTACTTTATTTCGTACAAACCAACATGTTCGATTTAATTCATTTATAATATAATCATACCACATACGTTGAATATCTGTTAATTGATGATCATAAACAATAATATATAAATCACAATTAGCTTTTTTTATTTCATCAAAATAATTTCCTGCTTTTAAATCTGAATCTATATCGGTTGATCCTTCAATATCAACAAATATTACTTTATTTTCATTATCATATTGATGTTCGAATTCTAATTTACAATATGTACTCTTACCAACACGTACTGGTGAGAACAATATCGTATCTTCATTCATTACATTTTGTAAATTGTCATTGTCATTATAGTTAATTGTTCTTAAACAATTTATTAATGAAGTTTTTCCAACACTTATTTCACCAATAAAACCTATTCTACATGCTATACTTGGTATAATATTTTGATTTAAATCTTTTTCAATTTCTTTAAAAATATCAATAATTTTTGGTTGAAATCGATCATTTGTACCCAATAAAGATTCCCATTCAATCATTTTTTTATTTAATAATGGAAAATATTTTTCAAATTCAACTTGTTGAATATAATATAATAATTGTTCACATATAGTAATAAATCTTTCACATTTTCGATTATCATTTCGAAATCCAGTTAATTGATTAATGTAATATGTTAAATAATCATTCAATGTATCATCAATATCATCAGTAGTTTTTGATAGAAGTTGATCAGTTTTATTTTTTAATATTTGTAAATTTTTGACTAATGTGTTTCCAGATTCTATTTCCTGTTCTATCATTTCAGATTTAAATGTAATAATATTTATTTTATTTTTTAATGTTTGTATTAATGATTTAATATGAATTATACGACATTCAATATCGTTAGATAATGTTCCCGGCATTATATTTGTTGTTAGTAATAATTCGATACCATATTTAATAGAATATTGTTTCCATAATAGATTTAATAATAATTGATTTTGTTTTGGACCATTCAAAGATGAATTACCACAATACATGCAATATATTTGTTTATTTTCATGTTTCAATCTTTTCATTGTTTGAACACAATTATTACAATATTGATAACCACAATCTAAATTTTCACATTCACAAGGTATTTGTCCAGGAGTAATACCAAATGGGCTCAAACATGTACAGCATGCCTCCCATATCTATAAAGAAAAAAATTAGAATTATATGAAAAACATCTTTTGTCATCAATGTTACGTTCAAAAAGTCTTATCAATGATTAAAAATTATGGGAATATCATAATATACATACGCGTTTCACAGAGAGCTGAAATAATTGATCACCATGTTTCTTGATTACATTTATATCGTCTAACAATTCTTCATTACCAGTTGATTCATTTATATATGTTAAAATAAAATTAATACGTGTTTCTTTAACATTTTTGTTAATCAAATATTTTCTATATTTTGCAATTATTTCTTCTCTTAATTCCACTATTGTTTGATAATTGCCACTAAATTTTTCTTTGTGTCCTAAACAAACAGCCTGAATATTAGGCATATTTTTATCTATAATTAAACTTATAATAACATTCATTTAATATTCACAGACAAAATAAATATGAAATTTCCACTTTCTTCAAAATATTGTTCATCACATTAAAATACTTAACTGGATCTTTACTCTATTAATGAATAAAACATAACTCTCTAAATCTTGAATGTATAATCTTGTTGCTGTCAACAAGGTAAATTTATCATCTTAGCTATTTGATCCATAATATTTTAGGAAGAATAGTCGAGGAATTAGAATGCAGAACAATATTGATTCATATAAAAGATATGCAATAATTGATACAATCTGTTGCTGTCGTCGCTTAAGGTTTTATATTGATAAAACCTATAAATAATAATGAGACGATTCTTCCTTTTTTTTTTACTTGCCCTTTTCACTTCATCAACATAGAACGAAAGGAATGAGAAAAATCCGTATGTCTACTTTTTTCTTTCTTTTACTGCCGTTGAAAATGAGACAATTTTTTTTCTTTCTTACATCATCAGTGGATTTTACAACATTATCAAAATCGAGCTATGATATTGTAAAATAATCTTAAAGTTTACCCTTATCGAAATATCTAATATTCATATAAAAATATATTCATTCAGCTTTCAAAAGAAGACATGACTGATGTGTAAATGAAATGACAAATGATCTGATCTCACTATATAGCAGTTCTATAGGTTCTCTTTAGTTAATTATATTTAGCAAAGTTTAGAGTGATAGTTTTGATACATCTAACCTTAAATAGCGGATTTGTCGGGATTGGAACATATAATAACCACTCACTCGGTCACTGTTAGTCACATATATCGATCTGTTATTGTAAATGCTATTCATAGAAGAAAATTTGTTTTTTGCATGCATTCGAGAGACAAAAGAAAAGAGAATGAAAATAACAGAATGACGAAGAAAATAAATATATGATTCTTTCTTTGCAATGTTAATATTTATAATAATAGAACGACAAAAGTAACTCGTCATGATTTCGTAGCTGTCTGGCGTTTTTCCCAGTCAGAGTATTTTCATTATGTTTGTAGAAAAAATGATTCATTCCAAATCGAGGAAACATTAACGATTGAATTGTTCTCCCTTCTATAAAGTTGAAACATTTGGCAAGATTCTATATAAAATCTGTAGTTTTATTTCAAAAGTGTTACTAATTTGTAATAATTTGCATGACTCTTGCAAACGTAAACTTATTTTTTTCATAACCATGCCATTGTCCACTAGGACACGAAAATATAGAAATAGTAAAATGGCTTAATCAAAAAAAAAAAAATTAAATAAATATTCTCATATTCGTCGGATGTCATTAAGGTATGGTACAATGTGCTTCTCTTGTTAAAGTACTAGCAAATACAATGTAACATGACAAATAAAATTATCAGAGATCATAGATCTCACGAAAAACCACATTCATTCCTTATCGAAACTGATGCCGATCAAATTAAATTGACCAGTCATATATTGTCATGAGATTGATACATCATCGTTCCTAATTATTTTAACATTTATTCTTATTCTCTCGATCATTCCTGTGCACATTCGATGATCAATATAACTTTTTTTGAACGAACGCCAAGATGAAACATCTCCAATCAATTTTAAGTATCAGTTGATTAACTGATATTGAGAGTGAGGATGAGGGTGGTGAAATTGCTAGAAAATTAATTGAAAATCTCGAGCTGAATAATTATAACTGTTGAATAATTAAATTTACGGCTTTAATATAGATTCACAATGTGTAGGTTTTCAATTAATGGTTTGACTCTATATCTGATAATTGAAAATTCATTGAAAGTATTCTATAGAAAAGGTTTGTTTTACAGAAGGTTGGTTGAAAATTTCAAAAGAAAATCTGTCTATAAAGTTCTATTAAATATAATTTGATGCATCTACATTTTCTCTTTTCAACTGTGAAAACCGCCGTTTTCTATTTTCTATCTATCAAAAGTTTTTCAAAAAACAATACTCATTCACATTTCTTGAAATGAGCATTAATTATCATGACGTTTCACAACAGACAGATATTTATCGAAAATTAATTCTGATGATATTAGTTGAATAGGGATGAAGTAGTACAGAAAATTATAGCATTGATTTCTCTGTCATTATTCATCGAGCTTCCCTATTTAGAAATAAGATATCTCCAACATTACTTTTGGATTTATCTGAGTATTTTGCAGTGTACATTCAACGATACCTTCAATTATGATACAATTGTTGAATTAGATCAAAATATTTTAAGAAGTGTAATAGATGATATATCGATAAAAAGGAACACTATAGTTCGTGCAAAAACATATTCACAATCGATAGAAGTTGATCATTCAATTGTTTCAGTATATAATTTGTATAGTTAGTTCTAAATTTTATCAAGAAAATCTTTTATAGTTATATACTACATGTTCTAATATGTTGGTTTCCATATAAACATTATATCATTATTATTTTCAAGAAACATTTTTAGAAAAAGAATGAAAACCAATGAGCAATTGTCACAAATATACATTGCTTTCCTCTCTAAGTTTCTACTAAAATGACGTTCACGAACAAGTGATTTATGAACATTGAAAGCTCTTCATACAACAACGACAGTTCAAGCCAAATAATTCTGGTATCTCTGGTTTAAAACAACAACGTTTCCTATTTTCGTTGTCTCTCTTACATCTATTTCCATTATCAGTATGTTTCGGTAGACCTAACTTCCGTTGTTAACATATCATTAAATAATATCTTTTTCAAATGAAACGTTCATTTTAGAGAATAGCCATAAGACAGTTAATGATAGATTTGAAAGAAATAACTTGTATCAGAAATGAAAGAATTTCAATTGACAAAGGACTTAATTAATAATTATGGCAAGGTAATATAATTCATACCTGCATCAATAACCTTATTGCTTTTTAATTTATATTTGAAAGTTGAAAAAAAAATAACGAAAAACTTCATTATGAATAAGTTATAAACGAAACTTCAACGAATACTTTCACATGAAATTACTTTGTATATATCTTGAGTACTTCTAATTGAACTGCACGAATATCTCGACAAATCATGATGTTGGTAACATTATCTTTTACACATCGACTAATTTTGTTGAAGATAGTATGTGGCGTTGGTATCGTCCTGCATTTGATTTGTGACAATTGCGTTACAGAGGATACATCGCGCATCGCTATTCGGCACTCTGCACCATAATTCCCAACACTGAATACACATCACTTTGTGTGCACACGGTACAAAACGTATTGAGCGATCTCGATCGTCACATACCATGCATGGTTTTATTTCAGTTCTTTGCTGAATGTGTTTAAGATTGGAAACTAATTTGGTTGAACTCGGTCGATTACCTGGAATCGGATCAAGACACGCGCGAATTTGATCTTCATAATACTTCGTATTTACGTCAAATTGAAGGTTTGAGCTGAGCAATGTATCTAGATGTGGGAGTGTAGTAACATCAAGTCGATCGTATGTAGGCTTAGGCAACATTTCGTAAAGAAGAAGTCCAAACGAGTACACATCGGCTGCAGTTCCATCATACATGGTAAAATCAGCATCCGGTGTAGCATAGTTAGCGAGCATTTCTGGTGGTAATGGAGTAGTACCTACTATAGTTTTATTGTATAATCCTAATTTGGCTGTACCAAAGTCGATAAGATAACATTGTTGATCATCATCAAGCATAATATTGCTTGTTTTAAGATCTCGATGAGTAATACCAAGACGATGAAGTTCGGCGAGTGTGGTAGCAATAATAATCGCAAAACTGATGGCTCGGGCAAAAGTTATTTCGTGAATATGTTTTATCAAATACTGTCGTAATGACATAGAATATCGTGGCATTATAAGCCATAATTCACGTTGATGATCATTTATATTATTTTCATATAAATAGAGTAGTGGAACAACATGTTCTGAACATAAAAGTGTAGCTACTCGATGATAATGTGCTTCTAATGCAACCATCAATTCATTTTCGACTAATGGATGAAGTAGCTTCTTTACTGCTAGATTATTTTCTAAACCCCATTGAGCTGAGTGTACACTGTAGAAACCACCTCTTCCTAGTTCTTCACCTATAATTGGAGGAACATTATTCCGCTTAGCAAGTTCTACGGCAGCCAATAATTGACATTCGATTTTTGAAAAAGGACCAGAAAATTGTGAAATAAGATTGTGAAGTGCCTGCTGATCAGAGAGATGCTCTTTAATATATGTATAATTTCCCAAAAGATTCTTAAAAAACAATTTTTTTTGCTCTTCCACCCATATGATTAAGTTACGAGTGAAAATATTCTTTTGTTCTTCAAGTTCTTTTGTGATTTTTGTCAAGCAATAATCGGCAAAGATTTGTCGGTTTGCTTGGCTCGATAAAGTAGCATAAGCATCCATAGCATCAAGTAATTGATACACACCATTGTCACCGCTCGTTAATTTCCAATGAGCTATTATATTGTACCAATCCTTATGATGAGCACTTAGACGTGTGGGTAAACTGAGCCAGAAACGAGTAAGTCTAAATGGTATTTTAAGAATATTATCAACAAAAATATTAAATAAACTATTTTGTTGTAGTACTTCAACGGAGATTTCACCCAATACTTGTCGTTGAGTAATTGAAAGCAGCTCATTTTTACGTAGGTAACGCTGTCGTTCAAAATGACTGGAAATGAGATCCTTGACTTGATTTCCTCTACTAATTATTACATTATTCGCTGCCACCTTTATAACTTGCTCTTGAACAGCCAATCGAATATAGTCTTGAATTGTTTTCGAATTATCTTGTAGTAATACATCAATAGGATCATCTGTGCGTACAGTCAAAGCAGCTTGACGACTAATTTGTGGTTTGAGCTCTTCTAATAATTGAAAAATATTTGTCATCATATCATCAATCAGTACTGGCAATAGTTTTTCGTATTCTTCAAAAAAATGACGACCCCATTTCTCTGCTTCTTCAAGTAAAGTTTTCCACTGGTCAGGTGTCCGTAATGTAGTTGAAACCACTAAATCGAAATAGTCGTCGACTGTAGCCAGCATGTCTCGTGATAGCATTAATGTCGGCATGGAATAGGCTTCGGCAGCAAATTTAACTAGACGTCGAAAACTATTGGTGTTGATCAAATTTGTATATGTTTCCCATGGATCAAAATTGCCCGGTATTGTACATATATCAAAACATGTACAGTCATCAACTGAATCTGGCAAACAACCAAGTACTTCATTAGCCATCTCACGCCGTCGAAGAAGAAGTTCATAGCAATGTTGTCGCTTTTCTTGTAGCGTACTGTTAAAGACATCGAATGGTACATTTTCTGAATCATCATCTAATAAATAATCATTAGCAATCGATATACAATCGGCTTTGGTATTCAAAAAAAATACAGATACTCGTTCCATAGAACCAAGAGCATTTTTCATAGCCATAAAACAACTCTTGTCCGTATCACTGATAGTCGCATTATCATATAGAAAGACAAGAGTTGGTTTGATACGTTTCACAAGAGTATGCAAATTCTCAGTTAATATTTGTTCACGATTGTCCGAAAGAAAACCGGGCGTATCATAAATATCAATGCCTAACGAAAGAACAGGTGACGGTAATGAAACTTCAACAAAACATTTGGCCCATTCATTAAATTCAGATGAGATTTCATCGATATCGATAGGTCGTTTAACATGAGGAAATAGAGTATTAGTGATACCTTCCCATTCTGGTTGTGATGGATTTGCAAAGAAATGTGATAAATCACCTTCACACTGGATTGACGTCTTTTCAATTGTTTCATACACACGAAAACATGCTTGTTCAGCCGACGTATACGTCAGTTGAACGATACGTGCTGTTACAGGTCCAATACCCGATGGTAATATATTACCAATATCGAGAAAATGTTGAATGAAAGACGTCTTTCCGCTCGAATTCGGACCAAATACGACGAGAGCAGGTCGACTTCTGATAGCATGTTCATCCAACATAGTATCAGATACTTGTTGAAAACGATCGTCGATATTGTCACTTTCATCAAGACAAAGATTAGTTGTCAATGTTGGCAACGAAGATTGAGAATGCTAAATGATTATAAAAGAATAAGGTTCAATAACAAAAAACAAAATATTTTCTTAAAAATGATTAAGATTCTTACGTTTGTAGGTTTTAAAGCATGTAACCTCTGTATAAATCTCATGCGTAAATCTTTAAATTCTTCTCCTGTACGATCAATATTTGTCTTAAGTTTTTGCACACACACGAGTGATGCTTTGATTCGTTCATCAATAATTGAATTCATCTAAAAAGAAGAAGAAAAAATAAATCATTTAATTAAAACATATCTATCATGAATTTTAATTTTTGTAAAGCGAATTCAGCTGTTACAGGTTTCTTATGATTGGCCTGCAAACATTTTAGAATTAATTCATCAAATTCATCCATAATTGCGGATACTTTCTCATCTTTTTCAATGAATTTACGTAGAGTCTGTCCAATTTCACCGAATGCTTTTATGTCATCATTCATACCGTCGACAGTCAATGATGGATCATGACGCACACTAAAATTACAATTTTCATACCAATTACCCAAATCAATTAACATAGTACGTTCATCTTCAGTAATTACAATGTTACTTAATGAGACATTTCGATGAACAAGTTCATTTTCGTGTAAAACTGTAAGCGCATCAGCAATATCATTCATCCATTGAAGAACTTTTTTGATTGGAAGTGATATTATAGGTTGTTGTAAAAACTGTTCCAAAGTGGATGTTATTGATGGAAATATTATCCATAATTCAGAAGTTTGATTATCAATAGAATTTTTGTATAGATAACGCAAATTTACGATATTTGGATGACAGAAACTGGCTACTTTACGATGATAATGTGCCTCATAATATGCTGCGATCGATTGATCTGGTAGAGATTGACTAAGTTTTTTCACAATTAAATTCTTTTCATCACCCCAATTAGCTGTGAATGTACTAAATATAGTCGATTTAGATTCAACATTACAAAGTTTTGGCATGGTACCATTAAACTTTGCCATATCTTGAGCGGCACAAAGATCACATTCAATAAGAATAAAATGCCACGTATATTGTTTCAAATGTTTAAGTGTTTCTTGATGAGAATTAAGTAGTGGAGAAGTGGTTTTATAATGGTCATCTATGAGTGATCTGAGTATAGCTTTTTGTTGATCTCCCCAAAGCATCACTGCTTGCTGCATAGTAACTCGTTGTTTTTCGATGATCATTTGCATTTTCAATAAATATTCACGAACAATACTATCTACTTCTGATCGTCGATTTTGACTTTGGCTTTTGAATAATTCTTCTATTTCTTCGAAAAATGATAATTTTGTTTCTTCATTTAAAAGATCAAAGTTTTGCAGATTTTGAGCACATTGCATAATTGGTGTTGAAATTGTATTTATCATGTATAATATACTAGCACTAATAGGATGTTTAATAGCATGATCACCGAGTAAAATGGCTGCAAAATCACTTATATCTTGTCCACCCAGCGCTCTGATTAAGATTTCATTGAAGACAGCACCTTGAGTTAAATTGTAATTAGAAGCAATGTGTTCAAAAACGTAACCCATGAATTTTCGAATTGTATCACGAATGGCTGGTCTGATAATTTGAAGACGTACAGCTGTTTGTAGTGTAAGCTCAAGAGAGTCTGGAGGATTGTCAATATTAAAAAATGGTTGTACAATTGTTTCTGTTTCTGTACTAAATTGACGAAATATATTTGAAAAAAGATCTGTTAGACAACTATTAGTATACATTGCATACGCTTCAAAGTAAGTATTTCCCCAGTTCATAGCATCAAAATGTAATTGTAATAATTGTTCCGGTGTACGATAACTTGTTATACGTAACAAATTGAAAAATCCATCAATAATAGGCAATATAACTTTACATACTCTCGTCGCTACAGTTAAATCATTATTTGTCACGAATTGAATGATGCGTTGAAAAGTAGTTTCATTCATTAGGGGACCGTATGGTTTAAGTAATTGTGAATTGACACTGCATATATCAAAACAACAGCAATTGTCTACTGATGCGGGTAAACCTTCCAGTTTGTTATTAGCAAGAAAGGGAGCACGCAACAGTAGATTATAACGTTGAGTTCGTTCATCAGCTAATGTAGAAAGAAATTCATCCACATTCATACCTTGTTTAAATTTTGGCATTTGATTAATATCTGCTTTTGAATTCAGAAAGAAAATACTAGTGCTATCTAAATCATGCAAAGCAGTCTTCATTGCTAAAAAGCATTCTCTCGTAGCATCATCAGTAGATGGATTAGCGTACATAAAGACGAGTGTTGGATGAAATAATTCGACTAAATCGTGTAAAATTTCTTTGAGTACTGGTGCGTCGTCTAGAAGAAAACCCGGTGTATCATATACATCTATTCCTAAAGCAAGCGTTGGTGATGGAATATGAATCTCAATAAAACATCGAGCCCATTCAGCAAATTCGGATGATGTTTCATCAATGTCTTGAGGTCGTTTGACATATTTTGAAAGAGTACGTCCAACACCCATCCAATTCGGTTTTTCATTAGTAAAATAAGTTGATAAGTCTACTTTCTCTTCATTAAGTGTCTGATCTCGTAGTGTTTTCCAAATACATATGTGCGCTTGTTCACCAGGAGCATAAGTAAGTTTTGTAATTCGAGCAGTAACAGGACCATCACCAGATGGTAAAATCTTACCAATGCCCAAGAATGCATGTAAGAATGCTGTTTTACCACTTGAATTTTCGCCACATAGAGCTAGTTGAACTTTATTTGAAGTAATACGAGAATTCAGTTGTTCAATACGTGGTCCTTCAATCAAAGATGATAAAACTTCATTAAATGTTGTCAGTTGTCGTATTCCTGAATCGCTAAGCATTTGTTCACGTAGACTAAGAAAGTCATCAACATTACGTTGTATAAGTTCATGAATATAATGATTTGAATGTATGATAGTTTGCAGTTTTTGTTCATGATTGTTTACTGTAGTGCTTTTTGCCATCTTTGCTCTATAATAAAATATAAAGAAATGTTAATAATAATACATTTTCTCTTATTAATTTATCAAGAATAAATGAACAACAAATTTTATAGCTTTATGAGAAAAAGCTTACGAAGACAGGTCACTGATTCCCTCACATCGTTTGAGCCTACACCTTGACTATGAATCGTAGTCAGTAAAACTGAGAAAATCCTAAAACATCTCGACTCATACCCTATTGATCAATCATTATATCTATTTTATTGAATTTTCAGTCCATCTCTCGATATTCATCAGAAAATTCCAGATTGAAATTTCTTGATTCATTTTCTGATAAATATTTACAAATAAGCTGAAAATTCAATATGACAATCATAACTATCATATTCAACGTAATTTGTATAGATTGGCTAGGATATTACACTCTGGTGTATAACATCACTGCCAATATACTTTCAAAACTTTCCGATTTGACTGTTAGATAGCTTTTGGTTTCTTGTCTATTGTCGGTAAAAAACAACTTCTTAGACCTACGTATCGAGTTTTAATAACTTTTCTCTAACAAGACGTACACTTCTGTTTATTCATTGTCTCATCCTATCTCTATTCCTACGTGATTTTTTCCTAATATGTATCATTCAATAGAGGAAAGAACGCAGTACGCAATAAGATATTTTTCATCGAGAACACAAGTTGCGAAAAGTCTGAGTTTGAATAACCATGTATGTACTAATGCAAATCTCTATTAAACCCCATTTTTCTTCATCATAATAAGGACAAAATTCACTATCAAATATATCAATGAAAAAACCGTTTAAAACTGTATAGGATAAGCTATTTGATCAATCTTTCAAAAGGATGTATTTTGATCAATAGAGTATGGTTTCGAATCGCTTCAAGATTTTTTAGTTTTACTCATTCCAATTCATAGTCGAAATATAGGTTCAAACGGCGTGAGAGTGCTGGTGGCCTTCCCTCAGAAGATTAATCTTATTTCTTAATAATTTCTGGAAGACATAACACGGTTTTTTCAGGAATATATTGTACTTGTAATCGTAATTTAGATAGAAAACCGAATTTTGTAACTAAAAACATAATTTTTTTGAATATTGGAAAGCTATAAAAACTAAAAATTCTCACATAGGATACGTACGTTTTTTTATTAAAAGATCCGTTAGGCAATGACAAAACGATCCCTTTTACTTTTTTATTTGCTTTTCGCCATGTGCCTAACGTATAGAAGAACAGATGAAAAGAATGATTTACTTGATTTTTCTTCTCTTCTTCATTGAGAGAATACGATCAAATGATGCTTATTCATTTCTATACCTTTTATGAAGTACAAGACGCCAATAAAAGTAACTTATTATCATGTCGTGTTAATCGCATATTTCTCAATTTGATAAAAGTGGAGCCTTTTCGTTAGGATTGATAAAAATGAATAAACAATGTAGGTGTATTCACAAATGTGAGAAATAATCAATTAATGAAAGCGAAGAGAACGAGAGAAAACGAGAACAACAACACACATATTAAGAGCAGACATATATATATATATATATATATATATATATATGCGGCATATGAATAATACTATCTAAGTAAGAAAAATGTCTATATGACCAATACATAAAAATGTTCATAGATAATTCCAACTGAATTTGGAATCATCCGTGTATTATATCACACTTACGATATTTCAAACTAATTTGAGAATTAACCTTCATTGAAAGACCCATTATTCAAACAAAAATAGGTCCACCCACGATTAAGATAATTAAATAAAATGACTTACCAATGCACCAATCAAATGTTAATGTGATTTTACTGTAGATCTCTCTTCTACAGGGTGTTAAAAAAATCTTTACATTTCCCTATACAACTTAAGATATCTATGGTTTCACAAGTATATTTTATACAAAATTTGCATTTATGGGTACTAAATAGTACAAGTTATGAAGAACTTGCTATGTCGAACTTAACCAATTTTCAAAAATTTGATACTTTTTGTTTGGTATAGAAAAGTAAGATGATAATAATTCCAAAATGGATTAGTCACGAAAAATAATGAACAAACCTAATTTCATTGTAAACTCAAGTGTTTTCTTTCCATATAAAAAAAAATGAAAATTTTGAGCATGTTTTAGATTTTCTAAGTATTTTCATAAATCTTTTGTTGGAAAAAAACATACCTCGGACTATTTTTGAAATATATAGTTTTGTAGAGTTCGACGAGCGCTATTGAATCATGTAAAAATATCCAAGAAAAAAAAATATTTTATTCTATTTTGGAATTATTATCATCTTCCTTTTCTACACCAAATAAAAAGTATCAAATTTCTGAAAATTTCTAAAGTTCGACATAAGAAGTTCTTCATAACTTGTACTATTTAGTACCCATAAATTCAACTTTTGACGTACTTTAATTTTGTATAAAATATACCTAGGAAACCATTGATACATTTAATCGTAGATGAGGTGTAAAGATTTTTTAACACCCTGTAAATGGTTGTTCGAATGCATCATAGCTTTTATTCAAAACACGGAAGGAAAGAATAATGATAATACCTGGAACAGACAATAAGAATCAAACATGAATGGAAGAAAAACAACAACAGTATATACGAAAATTCTAACCAATAGAAGATAGCTAACATAAATAGAGAGGTATAGAAAACGGAGAAAAGCGTTAGGAAATAGCAGATGGCGTACCCTAATAACGATCGTCTACAGAAAATATTAAATTAAGATTTGTATGATGAGACTTACTCCGTGTGTATTACAAAAAACAAACAAAAAAAACGAATGAATGAATGCCAAAGCAACAGAAGTAAAGCCTACTAGAAACACATGCCATCGTGCCTATAGCTGTATCAAAAGTCACGCAATGATAAAAGAATGTGGATATAGTATAGAACTAAGAAAAAAAAATGAATCACAAGTTGAAGTGGATGAATCATGGCTATGGCCATGACCATTCGACAAAGATTTATCTTTCTTATGTTTAACGGCAGGTATTGGTTTTATACTTTGTATATGGTGTTTGTGAGGTAAATTTGATCAAAACATTGGTACTTGAACCAAATTTTACATTCTAAATTTTAGAATATTCGACAATGTTCTATAAAATTTATATAATTTTTTTTCAGAAGTGTTATGAATTTACAATAATTAACATATCTCAATCTTAAATAAACTTCAATTTCTGGAAAACATTCCATTCTTCAATAAATTAAGAAAAATATATATTCATATTATAGTAATAAGTCCAGAAAGAATAAATGTACTTCTATCTATTTCTCTATCGCTTTTATCTTATATCAATGCTGCTATATGGTTACATCAATTTTTAATAGCTATGCCACTTAATACTTTAAATATAGATAATATAAAATCATACGAAATAAAAAAGAAGATAGAACCCTTAAAAAAAGGAGACAAGACTGATTTAAATAACATTACTAATAATCTTAATGATGACGAAAAGGTAAATCATGATAGTATCGTTGATTACGAAAACAAAGATAATTATAGTTTAATGTCAATAAAAAAAAAGTAAAACTATGCGTATCTAATCACTTTTGAGCAAAAAAATGTTTTGTTTTATTCAATTTTTTATGTTGATTAAGCCAAAAGAAGTTGTAACTTTTATCTGGAATACTAAAGATTCATTTGTACCCAGATATGAGATTTTGAAGGAAAATGGCTTATGCACAATTTTCACCAAAACATTTTTTTTTCATAGTATGTATGTAAAAATTACTGTTCTTACAAAAACTCATATCCCAATCACAATACATTGAAAGCAAGAACTCTTTAGAGTTTGTGCTAGGCTAATACGTTTCATTTCTGGTAAACCAGATTAGTGTTTAACATTGTAATGATCTGAAAACATTTCTCGAAGAACAATCAACTACTAATAAATTTCTCGTCCATAATGTTCCGACAACAGTTAATAAGAATGATCTTCGAAAAGAACTCTAAAACTTCTATCAAGATACCAAAAATGTCAAACAATGGTATTATCCAAATTCGTCAGACATTCTAATAGAACATGTTCAAATTGAATCTGAATCAGCAGAAGACACCGAACGTATTCTTTGTGATGGTCTCATTGAAATGGTCAATTTTGTTGTTCCGTCACTCCTTTTAAACCTAGCAAGCGTTTTCAGAAAGAGATTGAAAGTGATTATCGATTAGATTATCAATCAGAAATATTCATAGAAAAACAACTAATAACTGATCAAATTCTCGTCTATAACATCTCTCTAACAATCGATGAAATTGTTTTTCAAAAGAATTATCGAAAAGGAACTGTCGCTTATACCCTGCTCCCCCTACTCAATTTCTTTCCTTTTAATTATTTTTTTGTTGGAGTTGATATGAGGATACAAGAGCACAAAATCATCCTGTGAAATTTTTCACTCTCAGAATCAGCATATGAAAATACAGCAACAACTTTAATTTTTATCGCGAAATATTTTCCATTAAAAGTTGTTCCCGTAGGAGGGTACAGGCAAAAATTATCAAATAAAACGGCTGACGATGAGTAGGGAAAAAATTTTGATGAAAATATCTCATACTAAAAAATAAAGTTTGTAGTAGATTTTGGTACGCGGATTCTAAATATCATGTTTATTTTTCAACAAAAGCAATTTTTAACAACTAAAACCTCAAAATATGAACTGTTGTTATGATATTTTATATGGAAATACATTCTTTCTTAGAATATCAGATCAGTCCCAATCAAAAGAATAATTAATAGGAAAGAAATTAAACAAGAGGAGGGTATAGTTCATGAAAAAAGGCTACTTCCTTTTGTTCATTCATTTGCAAGATAAAATCGCATTCCAACAATAAGACAAGGATATCATTTCTAGATCACCTTGTAAGTAGTATCAGCATGCATTTGATTTAAAATAGTTGTGTTGAATAATCTTTTAGTTATAACAATAATTCAAAATTTTTTCTTATCATCTTCATCTTCAATCTGATACTTTTGTATTCAGGACTTATTATCGTGATCAAGTATGGACGAATTTTGTTGATACCAAGCTTCCAAATCCCCTGAACTTATATTTGAAATATGATAGAACTTTTCTCTTAACCATGTCAAATAATTCAATAACTGCAGTTTTTTAGAAATAAACAAATATTTCTCCTCTTATATTTCTAGCATTCGTTTATGCTAAACGTTCATTTTGAACAAATGATCTGCTACCGTTCTTGATAGTTGGTTTCGGCCATTTAATTTTGATTCTTGATATATCTCGTTACTTCCAATTCCATATATTGTAACAAATTCATTTTTATTATCATATAAAAGACGAATACTTGCTAAACATTTATATTTTCCACGTCGTTTTACTTGATTACTTCTCTAATCAACCTACTTTCCATTCACTAGTTATTTTGTTATGAATTTTTACTCCCTATTCCATAATTTTTCATTATTTCAATACCCTTACCTTTCTTTTCTCAATTCTTTACTATTTCTAGAAAATTGAAATTCCATATCATTGTCACCTTCGGTATCATAAATATATTGCACTAGATATTATCGTTGAGTTACTTATATAAATTACATATTTCATATATTGTAAGATTCAAAATAATCCTATTTATATACATTACCATTCATTCAGTATAACTATTTTTAATTTTAATTATTATTCCACATTCTGTGTTTACAAAGTTAATATTCAATATCTTGTTTCGTAAGGAGGATAAATATGTATACATTTAACCTTATTTAAAATCTAACACCAACAACGCATACATAGAGTATGAGCACAACTATATCGTAATCTTTGCCAAACGGATTATAGAGATTAGTAAAATATTTCAAATCTACTTTGTGATCTTCCTCTAAAGCAGTACCTAGTAATCCATGAACGTTCGTTACCGTCTCGTATCTTCAGAATTCATAATAAAGTGTTGCTGTGGCAGGCTAGTGTTATCACCATCCCGCACATTTTCGTCATCATAACATGTATTTGATCAGATTTAATCTTTTTTTTTTGATGAAATAGATGAATATGTAATACGTCATCATTTTATTTCATCAAATACTTCTTTATTAACAAAGCACGGTTATAAGACCAAAAAACACAGATACAAGGAGCAAAACAAATGGGTATAAATGTTTTTCATTTAAGCACGAAGGATGGCAGTTTTATTACGTTTAGTAATCAGAGTACCAGGTTTATGTTGTGCATCAGGATGATTGAGTAATTCAGGTGGGCATTGTGATACAGGTGATTCAAGTATAACTTCTTTTAAATCATAAAACACAGCTGAATCTTCCTTCGTTAAAAATGTTATTGCTTTGCCTGTTTTTCCTGCACGACCTGTTCGTCCAATACGATGTTTGTAATCTAGAATTGTCTTAGCCATATCATAATTTAATACAAGTGATACATCTTTTATATCAATACCACGACCAACAACATCTGTTGCAACAAGAATATCTTTTTGACCTTGTTTTAATTGAGCTAAAGCTAAATCTCGACTTTCTTGACCTCTGCCACCATGTAATGTACAAGGATTCCATCCTTTTTTAACTAAATCTTTGGCTAATACATCAACCGCTTTCTTATGATTAACAAATATAATAATTGGTGGATCAATACCACGTTTAAGAATTTCAAGTAATTTATTACGTTTTTCATTTTCTGAACACATAATAATAATTTGTTGAACACGACCAACTGAACCAATATAAACAGATGCTGGATGACGAAGATATGTTCGAGCTAAACGTTCAATAGCTGGTGTCATTGTTGCTGTAAACATTACTGTCTGACGATATTTATCTTTTGAAGCAAAATCGTTTGTATTTTCTGCAATTTCACTATCTGGCTTTTGATTTGTTAGTGGTAAGTATTTCAGAATACGTTTAACATGAGGTTCAAAACCCATATCAATCATTCGATCAGCTTCGTCCATAACAACATAAGTACATTGTTGTAATGTTAAATAACGATTTTCTAATACATCAATAAGACGACCTGGTGTACCAATAACAATTTCACAGCCAAGACCAAGTTTAAAACCTTGTTTTTCACGAGATGAACCACCAATAACAGAGACTGTAGTAATATTTAATGGTTTTCCAAATTTGACTGTTTCTTCTTCAATTTGTTGTGCTAATTCATGAGTTGGTGCTAAAATAAGTGCATAAGGACCATTTTCAGCATCAAGTGTTCTATCAACTTTTGGTAATGATCGAATCCAAGAAAGTAAAGGAATAAGAAATGCTGCTGTTTTACCAGAACCAGTTTCTGCAATACCCATTACATCTCG
>JAJEKB010018653.1:0-28401 GCA_022393335.1 Macrotrachela quadricornifera
TTTATCCATTGAAAAATTTAATGATGGAAATATCGATTGTATTGGTGCTACTGATGAACTTAAATTGTGTCGATCAAATGGATATGAATTAAATTGGAAGAATTTTTATTGTATTAATGATACAACTCGATCTTGTATAGAATCTAATAGATTATGTGATGGTAAGAAGGATTGTGTACAAGGAGATGATGAACATTTTTGTAATCAAAATCGAGATAATGAAGAACTTGGTTCTATATGTTATTGGGAATATAGAATGAACCTAACCGATATTGAAAAATTCCTTTGCGAACGATTCGTTGATACAGAAAAATCACAAATTGTAAATTTTATTATTGATAAATCAATTCAATCAGTCAAGCAATTAACTGTTAAAGATAAGAATACATATCCTTCTATTATTTCATCGATTCCTGAACATTTCCAACGTTGTCATCGTGGTATTCCTTTGCAAATTTGGTTAAATAATGATAAAAATCTGACAATTGAAGCATGTCTTTGTCCACCAAGTTTTTATGGTAATATGTGTCAATATCAAAATCAACGAGTTAGTCTTACTATTAAATTTCAAACATATTCAGATTCTCGACGAACATTATTTTCATTGATTATATTACTTATTGATGATAGTAATCAACGAATAATTCATTCCTATGAACAATTAACTTATCTTTATAGTCAACATTGTCAAACGAAATTTAATATTTATTTACTTTATTTAACTCGACCAAAATTTCAAACAAATAATTATTCAATTCATATTGATATTTATGAAAAACTTTCGTTTAAATATCGTGGAAGTTTTTTAATCCCAGTTAAATATTCATTTTGTATTTGTCCAATGAATAAATGGGGTTTTCGATGTCTTATTCAAAGTACAATTTGTCAATCAAATCAAAATATATCATGTCAAAATAATGGTCAATGTATACCTATTAATGAAAATATTGTATCTGATAAAAAGTTTATCTGTAATTGTCAAAATGGTATTAGTGGAGAAAAATGTGAAATAATTGATAATAAAATAATTATTTCATTCGATAAAAATATAACATTACCAGAAACAATACTTGTTCATTCTATTCGAGTTATTGATAATGTTCAACCTGAAAATGGTTCGACATTTAAAACAATTTCTTTGAATAAAAATTTAGTTACTATTCGATGGTCAAGACCATTTCATATTGCATTTGTTGAACTTTTTATTAATCAATATTATTTAATAACTGTACAAAATATTTACAATCAATCGGCAACTATTACTCGATCAATTAATCCATCAGATCGTTGTAAACATATAAGTGAAGTATTAAATGAAACTATTTTAAAATATCATCTTATTCGTCGAATCAAATATTATCATTTAGCATGTAAAAGAGAATCATTATTATCTTGTTTTTATGATGATAATCATTTTTGTTTATGTAATAATCAACATGTAGCAAATTGTTTTGAATTTAATTCTTCAATTAAATATGATTGTTTTGGTGAAAGTAATTGTTCTCTTTCTCGTAGAGAAGAGTCCAGTAAACATAAATTGTCTGCTTGTGTGTCCGCAGGGTTAAAAAAACATCAAAAAACGATTTTTCGAAAAAGGCACTTCTAGAGGTATTTCGATGCGGGGAGTTCGAATCTGAAGTCTGTTTGGTGATCATGTGGTATCAGCATTGATCAATTGATGTTAGGAATTGGTGAGGTTTGGTATTTTTCATCGAAAATAGGTGTTTTTTCACGAAATGATGATTTCATCGTGGTGGGTGATGAACACCATTGCTGATTATTATTCTCTTTCTCGTAGAGAAGAGTCTTGCAAACATAAATTGTCTGATTGATTGCTTGCTTGTATGTCCGCACAAGGTCAAAAGAACATTTTACTAATATTTTCTATAAAACTTAACCAAAGTGTAATCGGGGTCCAGGAATCCGAATCTGATGTTAGTTTTTTAAAATTTTTTTGAGGATCATTTTTTTACAGAAAGGATCACTTTTTTTGCAAAAAAAAAATTTTTTTATAAGGGTTGACCGAAGGGTAACGGTGTCGAGGAATCCAAAACTGAAGTCAGTTTTCTAAAAATTTTTCAGGCTCAAGTTCTTAAATAAACGACAAATTTTTAACAAAAAACATTTGTTTTTATGAAGTTTGGTCAAAGGCAGGTGAGGTTGAGGAACTTACATCTTACTTCGGTTTTTTTTAATATTATAAGTGAATAGCTTGATGATAGTTTAGAAACACGATTTCTACGAGAAAGAGAAGAGCGAGTCTTTAGACGAGCGTTACTTGTATAATTTATATGCTTGATATTATTTGATATAATTTATGAACAAAAATAATATTTCATTATTTTTTCTAGATTATAAAAGTTTTTCAGTACACTTTGTTTTTAAAATCAAAATGTACATATACACTTTACTCGCAGACGCAAAGTATACATGTACATTTTGTTCGACATTTCCATTGGAAACACTGAGTCCAACCCTTCACAGGGACCTCTAGTAATGTTATATATCATACAATTAATTTCTATTTCGTCGAAAAATAATATTTAAAGAAAAAAAGACGAATGTTATTCAATTTGATTGAATTATTGGAATACTCGATTGAAATATGGTGTATAATTGAAAAAATATTAGATATAAAGTAAATGAAAAAAGTTGAACATACTTTATTGTTTTTCTTAAAGGTAAGTAAAAACAACTATGTATATATATATATGTTGTGCCGAAATTATTTCAGATCAATTAAATATTAACGAGTGACGCAGATTAAATGGACCTCTCAGTATTTTGAATCTTTTTCGTCTATCATTCGACATAGAAAAAAATTTTTTTATAGAAAGATTCCTTGTCAAATTTTCGATTTTTTTTTACAGCATGTTTTAATTCTTGGATTAATGTTGCTTATGCATTCTTCAGGATGATCTTGGAAGCCGACCATATAAATGTTTGATCGAACCAGCACTAACTGAAGAGCATAAAGAAATAAGAAAAAAATTTACTAATCCGATGCGATCAAATTCTTGAAAGTAGAAAGCATTGAAAATTCGTTTTTCTGATGAAAAGATGTTCAACATTGATGGAATTTACAATACTCAAAATGACCGCATTCAGGCTGCAACTCGTGATGAAACTGATAAAAAAGGCGGCGTTCATCAGAAGAAAAAATTTCCTCAGAAAGTCATGGAATGGCTTGATATATGTTCAAAAAGTGTATCCCCGATAGTAGTTCCTGAACAAGGTACGCTCGATCATGAACGATACATTAGAGAGGCGTTTCCTGAGTCTCTTAAATATGGGAATCACATCTTCGGAAACGACTGGACATTTCAACAAAACCGTGCTAAACCCGATATTCATCATTTAACACAACAATGGTGCTATGACAATTTTTCAGGTTTTATCGACAAAGATTATTGGCCGCCCAATAGTCCTGATCTGAATCCATTGGACTACTGTATATGAGATGAATTTCAAAAGTTTATTGACTGGAACAGAGCGACATTAATGCAAGAATAAAAAGGTGCTGTAAAAAAAATTCGAAAAAATGTTGTCTTTGAAAATTGTAATTCTTGTACCACTCGATTGTATCGCATGTCTCAAAATAATGGAGACTATCTAAGATAATAAAAATATATACGTTTTATAGAGAATTTGACAAGGAATATTTCTATAAAAAAAATTTTTCTATGTTGAATGATAGATGAAAATAATTCCAAATACTGGCAGGTCCATTTAATCTGCGTCACTCGTTAGATTATGAAAAAATGAAATGGATGAAGAGCCATATCATTTTCTTAAGAAGGTTTTGATACAACCAATTATTTTTATTCTAATGTGATTTTCTTGCACTTGTTGATATACTAATAATCGTTGATGAAAATTTATGCCTTAGTTCATCGATTGTCTAATACATATCAACCCTTTCAAAAATTTTGATTTCGTGCAGACACAAAATATCTACGCCGTTAGAAAAAGTGGAAAACTGAGAAAGGAGCAGAAGTTATCTCGGGATGGTATACAAAAGTTTTCAACAAAAACAGTAAGAATCTTTTATTCTTTCTATCTCTCTCTAAACAATTTATTTTTTCAATTCCTTTTCGTTTTACGGGACGCTACACATAAAGCATCTAATAAAAGTTTGTGTTGCCCTCTCACTAGCCCAATGCAATAGATATCTCCGAAGTTATATAGAAAACCTTTCATATCAGCACTCCTCGAGTATTCCCTTGGGCCACTACGCGTCAAGATCGAAATAAAGGCGTCTCGTCGTTCTATGTTAAGATCGATTTGATAAACGTATTATGCATGACAAGAGATATCGAGTGTGTACTAAGTAAAACCTGCACACGTGACATAGTCACTATCAAGATGTTCATAAGTAATACTTTTAACCATCCAGAGACAAATATCCAGTGTGACTTTTTCTTTCGCTCTATGCTTCGCCTTCACCTTTATCGAGAGACATGTCCATAATTGAAACGAATTTTTGATACTAGAAAAGCATATGAATTTCGGAAATTTATAAGACATTATAAGGAAAAATTTTTTTCTAACACTTTCTTTAGCTTTATCAAAATTCTAGATGCTGACCAAATAAGTATTAAATTAAAAATATATTTTAATCAATGACAAGATAAAATGTATGTAATGTCGGTTTATAGTAGAGTGACTGCTGACATGTTATTAATAGGGATTTGGCTCTAGATCTCCTATATCTTGTACGTTTACTTTTCTGTGACACTTAATCCGAGTTTCCAAGGGTATTATCCGACCGCATTTAATCGAGCGGAATACAAGTGTTGCAAAGCATTACAGCTAACATAGAGAAAAGCTCTTATGCTATTAAACTGATTTATTAAATTCATTAGTAGTATATATATATTCAGGTATTACTTCAAAATTTTTTGATTTCCATAATACTTTTAATGGGTAATGACTTTTCTAATAAATTGACTAAAGATGAATAAAAAGAATCTTAAAACAAAATCTCAAAGAAACCATGACTCAATTGAATTGCCAGTAATCGTATAAATAGTCTTTATCATTATAATTTCTCTGTTTTTATACTTATTCACGCCAAACAAATGTTATGTTATTGTTTTCCAAAATTGTCATGTAAGTTTTGTCTCACCCTTAACGCACGCAGGATCTTGTATGCACTAATTGTTCAAAACGACTTGCGATATCAAATTTATTTTATTATTTTAATTTATTAACGTTAGTTTTCAAAAAACAAGCACAATCGATTTATTAATTATTATGTCAATCGTGTCGTTAATCTTTAATTGAATGTTCTGTCAATCACCTAGAAATAATTGTATTCAATTTATAAGTAATGACCTAATAGAAAGATTATTCATACCTGCACCCTCGACACAAGTCGTAGGTCCTTCTGGTCTATATCCAGATTGACAAGCACATTTGCCATTATCACATATTGCTTTAGGAATAAGACCTTGACAATTTGTGTTTGAATTACATGGACCACCTAGCATGCTATCGGAAATAGCATAAGTACTGGTGGTACTGCTTGTAGTAGTAGTAGCTACGACAACTAAAATTATTTATAACTAATGATCTAATAGAAAGATTATTCATACCTGCACCCTCGACACAAGTCGTAGGTCCTTCTGGTCTATATCCAGATTGACAAGCACATTTGCCATTATCACATATTGCTTTAGCAATAAGACCTCGACAATTTGTGTCTGAATTACATGGACCACCTAGCATGCTATCGGAAATAGCATAAGTACTGGTGGTAGTTGAAGGAAAACTAGTGGGAAGAGCAGTAGTTGGTAGAATTAAAAATAATAGCATGAACCACATTTTGAAATCTAAAATTGGTAACTGTTTATAATTCATGATATTAACGATACAGAAAATTGATCTTGTTTTAAAGACAAATAATATTTGAAACGGTTTATGTCTTGCCTTTTTCATTCTCGTATAACACTAGAGAGAAGAATTATTTTTACTGATGATGAACCATAAGATGTCAAAAATATTCTGGTCTGCGATTACGAATTCGTCAAAAACTAAGAATCCTTATAGGATTGAGTTTTTTAAAAAGAAAGGATCCTTTATAGAAAATAAGAAAAATCTAGGTATTCATATTTTCTTCTCAAAAGTCTGGGTATGTAAACTTACAACTGGAGATGTGCGTTCGATAAAGTTAACTTCAACAGCTAGACTTTGCTTCGACATACACTGACGTCCAAAAGTTTCTTACTATTCTAAGGTTTATTGATATTTCAAGCTGTTAACTTGGAATTTTAATTGGACGTAGGTAATGAGAAACCTCGATTCTTTTCTGAAAGAAGGAATATCTATCGTTGTATGCTCGAGACAAAAAAGATATTTTACCGAACTTGAAAGACACGTCAATTTGACCTAAGTCTAGCTTTTCTATCAGCAAAGTACCAAGTACTTATCTCGTGCTCGTATTATCTTAACTATTGCTCTACTGTATAAACAAAATTTTTACGATGAAGTCAAATTTATCCTGCTCAACGTGCAGTATTTTTGAGAAAAGGGTACCGCATTTGAATCATTATCAAAGGTTAATTATTGTTTACTAGTTTTTACTGGTATTTCATAAATGGATGATTGAAATTTAAAATATAATCTTTTCATAACGCTATTATAGCGATCCTTACGAAGTACTATTTTGAGAATAACTTCATGTAGATAAAAGGAAAAAAAATTTCTTCAGTTTCCCACAGAACGATTATACAGGATAGTTTAAATAACATTTGAGAACGGATGTTGGAGCTCCATATTAAGACAGATAAATAGTTTCAAAGTTCGATAAAACATTAAAAAAATCGATATACAAATAATGAGACGTAATTACGATGAGGATTAAGACTGAAATATATAGAAGTTGTTTTTTATGCATTGTGGAAGTAAATTACCTTATGTATTTATATTCAATGAAAGTGGTTAGCTTTTTTCAAATAATGTTTGTTTACGTGATTCAGTCAGTCATAATATTTCATAAATATCATGATTAGTAAATCAGATGAATATTTTTCGCATACATTGTTTTCATCACGTTACACCTCATGGTTTTACCTTTTTCGGTTTTTTCCTCGACGTTAGATGAAAACAAACGTATCTATATGTATACGATATAGTCTTTTTATGTTGTTTTTTTTGTAAATATTGGTTAATATTTTGGATTAAGCGTCTACTTCAATTCTCTGACGCCGAACCTAGAGATCTCATAGTTTTTTTCATATAATAAATTAAAGGATTTTCCAGAAAAAAAAATATATATGTTACAACATGTTACATGTTATGTTTTGAATTTGTTAACTAATAAAAAATAATCCTAATTAGTCGTCTGCTTTATATTCAAAGTTATTGTCTTGTTATTTTTCTATCTCGAACATCATTTCATTTATTTTATCATTTAATGTAAGATTGAGTCATTTTCATATTTTAAAAAGAATACCATCATGATTTACTTATTTTTATTTTTAATATATTTGCGTATATAAAGCCTTTTAACTTATCGGTTAAATCGCATGTGTCTACTTCCTCTATTCGAAATATCATATCTCTCCCTTCAAAAAGGTGAAGAGTAATCAATAGTAAAAAGAAAAACTGAATATGTTTGCATATTTAAGACAAAAGAAACAAAAATATTTTTCTTACTACTTTTATCCAAGAAAAATAAAATATCAGCATTATTGGATGTTAATCTGGATCTGAAAAAGCTCAAATTTTCATGTATATCGGAGATGTCTATCGTGTCTGAAAATGCGCTGTTGCCGTGACGGATATCTCTGATGTAATTATCTATTGCGCATTTACGAAAAGAAAATTTCGATAATCAACTCTTTTAAATTTAAATGTTTTTTTTATACCTTTAAACCGTTGTGAAATTTCTTGATACATACATCAGACTAGCGAAAAAGGAAATAATATTGTTTCCTACAATAAAAATATGATTAATTTATTTTCGTATCGAATAAAATAAATAAATGCTTTGCTTTGAATTATTTAATAATGTTTTATATTTCGCCATATTATACTAAATGATCGTACTCGAAGAAAGAACGAAATAAAATACACGTCGTTAAGCCTACACACTGACGGAGCAGAAGTAATTTAGTGAAAATAATCCAACGTTTTTTTTTTCTGTTCTTTTTCTCTTTCGTAATAATGGGATATATCATTTATGCATACTCAAAAATATTTTGGCCCATCACTATTTTTCATACCTAATTTCTCAGGATAAAATAAAATTGTGATATCAATTGTAGCAAAAAAAAGCCAGTAAATATACACCAAGAAGAACAGTGAAATAAGAGACATTCAATGACATAGGAGCAGTATTTCTAGAAGCAGATATACCAGATTGAAGTACTTTGCTGAATTCACTCAATGACAAAAAACAAGGACATGTGTGAATAGAGCGTCGTATAGATTAATAAACATTGCCCAGCAAGAACATAAATTGTAATCAATCCTTTTTTCAATAAGTCTGTTTATATCCTTACATTTTTTTAAGTGTTGTATTACGACTAGATTTTCTTGTATATATTTACTATATTAATTCTTCAAATATTATATTGGTAAAAAGAAGTAAGATAGAATCAGGAAAATGAAATGATTTTATTCTAAGAATAATCAAATAAAAATAAAACAGGTTTGTAAGCAACAATATCGATAGAGGGTATATGCCGCAATCAAATGAGAAGAGTCTAAAGTATTCTTGTTGAAATAATGATGAAATTCAATTTTATTTTAAATGTTTTCAATTGATCACAGTTTGATTACTGTTTGAATATATATACATATATATATTTAATAGTTAAAACAGTATTTTAGAATGATTATAAACATGATGACTTTTTAAGTTACTGATCGACGCCATAATTGAATAAATATGTATCGAGAATTTAGCCTTCAAAAAATGATCTTTGTACTCATTTATAATGGTAGAGAAAAAAATGTTAAAAAAAAATTTTCCGAAGTTATTTTGCAAACAGCTTTATATTTATTTGTATGCGTTTTGTTTTTATCATTATTCATTCGAGTTAGAATACACGTACAAGAGAATCAAAGAGGGGCCTCTTATATATGGTACCGTCACTCGTTCGTCTTATCAACTTCAAGATTCGCCAGAGATTTGTCGTTTTATCTTATTCAATATCTTTTTCGGTTATGGAAGAAGTACTTAGATCACTTATCAAATTTGATGGTGCTCCGAATCGTGGTGCTGTCAACTGGTTATAGTATATATTGAAAAAGTATTGGATTAAATGCAACCACAAGTATGACTTAAATATGTTGCTGTATCATACTTTCTCACTGATAATACTGCTAGATTATTTAAACATAATCAATCAAATATTCCTAATTGGTTTACATTTAAATGTGAATTTATTGATGCTTTTCCATCATCGTCCTCATCACGTCTTCTTGATCAAGGTCGTTTAACAGTTAAAAACGCACTACAAACACTTCATTCGAGAATTTAAAAAATAAATATCTACGTGAACATGAACAAGATCATTGTTCAGCTATACTAGTTAGTGTAATTGATCTTGATCTCAAAATTCAGCCAAAACGCGCAGAGGTAATAGACAATTGTAATGAATTAAATCAGCAAGGTGCAACTGAAGATTTTGCTCAATCTAAAGATAGTTTACCTGCGAATGATTCATTCACTAATACTGTTTTAACACAGGATGTTCAATATTTATATATATTCTGATAAATATACAGCACGCCAATCTCCAAGTCTTAATAAAGCTCTTTTTTTTCTGTAGTTAGAATCAATACAATAAACAACAGTATCGTAGAAGAAACTCATTCACAACAACTAGTCGAGGACGTAAATTCAATAATTTTTATCAAAATTTGTTCAATAAAATTAAAACAACTTCACATGATCTTTCTATTTGTGATATTCACGCAACTCTTTCACTTTGTTACGTAATAGATTTTTAAAACGTAACTCTTAATAATTTATTCATAAAGAAAGAAGATTATTTTTAACATACAACAATGGATCCATTTATATGTGTAATGTTGCGCAATCATCTTGAATATAGTGATGCAATAGCCATGGCCATCTTGCATAATTGCCGTTACGATATTCTTACGTAATTACGTATAGGTCTTTGTTAAAGGATGGAACAGAAAATGATAATTTCTGAAGTTTCTTAATGAAATTTTCTATGCATCCTAACAACTTCTACGATTTCGCATTAAATCCTACTGCAAAGCTGCTACATTTAATATTCTTGGTAAAGAATAGGATTATACATATAAGCATGTATGTCCATATTATTCTCCGAATCGAATAATTCAACTAAGATTTTTTCGTTTTATTATGTGGCTATACACACATTCGCCTTCTAAGTAGTTTGTAATCATGTACATTATTCTTTTATCTCCTTATTTTTCTTTCGATTAATGCGTTTTCGTTTATTCATTCTTCTGATTATTTTTTGTGCTCTTTCAAATTTCTTTTTGTTTCTTCTT
The DNA here is from genome assembly GCA_022393335.1 of Macrotrachela quadricornifera. Lineage (NCBI taxonomy): Eukaryota > Metazoa > Rotifera > Eurotatoria > Philodinida > Philodinidae > Macrotrachela > Macrotrachela quadricornifera. The sequence continues at coordinate 10,501 of JAJEKB010018653.1, forward strand.
CCTTTCTTTCTAATGTGTATGGACACACATTTTCGATCGCTAGGAAGGTATATTACCGAGAGAAAGTGTACACATTTATCCACATTTTGTTTGATGCACGTTACACTTATATATCTATCCCAATGCCTTTCTATTTTGTCTATTCTTTTGCATTTGTGTGTGCGTTTTGTTTTTATCATTATTCATTCGAGTTAGAATACAAATATAAGAGAGTCAAAGAAGGTCCTCTTATATATAGCCCGAACAACTCCATGCTTTGTCATTACAATAGTGAGGAATTAAGGTTGTTCATTTGATTATTGATAGTTTTCTTTGATTTCTAGCATAGAAATCAGTTTGTTTCCCTTTGAGGGTAGTAGAATTCTAACAAGCAGATTTTAACAATTCTAGATTGTCAATAAGTTATGTCAAAATTATGTTTCATGCACAAAATTTATTGTTTACGTTGAATGTGTTGCTTAAAAGTCTCTGTGTCTAGTAGAATTTTATCAGGACCGTATTTCATCAACTATTCTAACCTCTGCATCGAATTTAACGTTCTATCATCTTCGTTGGTAATTATAAAACTTATTTAATTGTTTTGCATTTCTTAGTATAGCATCATTTACTGCATTGATAATACATAAAGGGAGGAGTCTTTAAGGAATCAGCAACAATGAGTATATCGTGTTTCACATTTCAATCCCACAAAGATTGCGCGACACAACTTTTTCAATAGTAGAATATATATCATTTTTTCTTTAGTAGACTGAAAAATCAGTCTTCCATCTGAAGATGGATGATGATGATACAACTGTTGATTTGAGGACTGATAAAAAACGTCCTGCTATTGATGAACATCACATGTTTAAACTTTGTTCAGCAATTCTTATTCCAATCACGATCGCTCTATTAACTTTAACATTATCGATTGTTCAACTTTATATTGCTAAAGAGGAACGAAAACAAGATTTTTTAATATCTGAAGCAAATCGAGAAAAAGATCGTCTTATTGCTGATAAAACACGTGAACAAGATTTGCTTATTGCTAATAAACTTCGTTGGGATACAATTTTAGCAACTTATATTAGAGAAATATCTGATATATTGTCACAATCGAATTTTTCTTCGAAAAAAATGAATCCTCTTATTGCAACTGTTGTTCGATCAAAAACATTAACTGCTTGTCGTCAATTAGATGCTGAACGTAAATCATGGTTAATTCAATTTCTTTATGAATCAGGTGGTATTACTGTTGGACAAAATCCAATTGATATGACAAATGCAAATTTAGATGGAATTGATTTAACTACTTCACTTTTTAATAGTATTCAACAAGCAAGTTTACGTGGAATTTCACTTAGTGGTGCATCATTAATTAATGCTTCATTTAATGAAAGATATTTAAATGGAGCTAATTTTTCTGGATGTACAATGTTAGGAGCTTCTTTTAAACGTACACAACTTGATGATGCTATTATTCAAAAAGCATCATTAAGAAATGCTGATTTTACTCGTGCATCAACTAAACGAGTTAATTTTGTTTGGAGTGATTTACGTCGATCAAATATTAATGATTATCAACTTCATCGTGCTCACAGTTTTTATCTTACTGTTTTATCTAATGGAACATTTGATCGTCATACAAATCTTCTTAAAAATGGAAATGCTGAAGATAATTTATCCTGTTCTTCTAATCATTTAACTCCAATATTTAATCATCATTGGAAAATTATACCATCTCAATTATCAAATAATGTTGGTTTTATGAAAATCAATAATTCACTTATTCAATCACAAATTGATCATGGATGGACAGAAAAACTTGGACATTCGTTTATTGAAGAAGATATGAAAACCAATGCTGATATTTCTTGGAATGTTGGTCAATGCTCATTTGTTACAACAACACTACCTCTATCACTTATTCAACATTTTATTATACCAAAATATTATCAACATGCAAAACGTTTTCCTTATTCTTGGCATATAACTATTTTCTGTGGAATATTAACTAATATTGATATCGACATAAACTTAACACTTGTAGAAAAAAATGATTATGATCAGATATTACAAACATATCAATTTGGTGAGTTGAATTTTCATTTTTTATCTCTTTTTTGGATAGTTTTGATTAACATGAAATAAATTTTCATCTTGATTAATTTATGCGATCGAAAGCGTCTCTTAATCATGTGTAACTTATATATCTCAAAATTAACTATTGTAAAAGAAATCGTTCCTTTTTAAAAAAAAAGGATTAATGCTCTGACTCGAAATAACTATTAAAATAAATAAAATCATGAAGCATAATTAATCTGGAAGAAAAATGGTGTAAAAATTTTAATATATATAATTTTATAGAGTTTGATAAGCCCTATCGAATCATGCGAAAAAAAAATCAAGAGAATTCCAATTATTGCCGCTTTCGTTTTCTATGACAGAAAAAGCATGAAATTTCTCAAAATTTTCTGAAGTTCGACATTAAAAAGTTTTGACCACTATCATGATTTAGCTTTCCTGAAAGTATATTTTTACCTATCCTGTAGTTAATATATGTTTATTCTTTTCTAAGGGCAACAATAAAAAAATTTAGTGAAGCATAATAAATAAAATATTATATTCGTGACGTCATAAAAGATAACTGCAGATTTAGGAGAGAAAACAAAAAGAAAATGGAGACATGATATTGATTTACTTACATCATTGGTCCATAATAATAGGTGTAATCGATATCGCAGTTATCATTATACATACCGCGACTGATCACGATTATTAGTGATTGTACCACAGTATGTGTAAGCATATTAACTCGTTTTCATTTATTTTCTTTTCTTTCAGAGTTGTATCCAAAGTCTACATTTTTGTATGCCGATAGACCATATCATAAACATGCTACACAAGCATCATTCGAAATTAAATTTCTTCCTGGTACAGGAAACCACACTATCACTTCAAATGATCATGTTCCTATTGCATTTTGTGACAATATCCATATCTCACTTGAACTTACATCTGCTGTATCTGTTATTAATTTTGGTTATTAAATTCTGATTATAAACACTTTAATCTGCATTCCGACTGTTTTCAGTTCGTAGATTTTTAGTATAATAATTTTTTGATAAATTTTTTCAATCGTCTTCGATAATGATTAGCTAATAAAAATGATTTGCTTAATGTAATGAAGAATTGGAAAAGTAGTTCACGTCTTTCTCACAGATTGATATCTTAGATAATTAAGATTGCCGAAAAAAATTGATTTGAGAGTTTTTTTTAATTTTTAGAGGTTCTCGCTCGAAGTTTCAAAATCTTATAGATTATTTCAATTTTTAATTCATTTCTGATGCAAAATGAAAAAATAACTTTTATCATTTGTATTTTTTAATGACAAAAATTGTTTCAATAGCAAAACATGCAGATAAAACAAATTCGTCGAGACAATGAATTTAAACGAAATTGATATAAATCATCTGAAACAAAAATTAAAAATCTTGAATGACGAATTTGTTAAACCAACAAATATTTATATAATTGAACAACAATCTACATTATTTATTTAGAAAATTTCTGTCATTATACCATTTGGTAAGTAGTACTATTATTTTTTGTTAATAAGATCATTAATTATGAGAGAATTGATGGGAAATCATTGAAAAGAAAAATGTTGAATGCAAAGATCTTCACAGATTTTGACGAATATAACTCAATACTTTAATATAATTTCAATTAGAGTACTGCAACAGTCCAATATTCGTAGCTGTATCCTATCCTCACCCTCGCAGGAATCGAATGAAACATAATTTAGTTGGAGCAGAATTGAAAATAAAAATAAACTCTCATTTTACATGTACAGAATTTTACGATTACCTTTTAAAAAGACCGAAACTATTGAGATAAATTCGATCATCGGATAAATATAGCCATATTGCAAAGTTGTCACGATTTGCTTCGAATAAGGACTATTTATACAATAAATATTCCTTTTTGTTTTAATTTAGTCATAGCATACTTTTCACTAATATTTTAATATGAAAAGCAGGAACCGATTTGTATCTGTATAGTGAGCCAAAAAATTGAATCTTACATTGTGAGAGTCATATAATGACTCCTGAACTGTCAAAAGAAAATATTCTGATATTCAAATTTTGATTTGGCAACTCCGTATGTAACCGCACTTAACTTAGAAAAACTTCTACTTTTAGCCAATTTTCTCTTTGAAACAGCCTAATCGAGAAAAATCGTTGCCAGCATTGTTGCCTTCGAAGGCAAAGACGTATTAAAGAATTTTCTTTTATTAGAGACTGGTTGACTTCTTGGAAATTGGTTATCTCAGAACCCTTACAACCCACCTCTCCCTCGATTTTGGGACCCTTCTGCGAGCCCTGGACACATATGACCGACGAAACCAACTGCTTTGTTAATGATTGATCATTGTTTTTCTATCTTATATAAGACGATGGTATTCATCATTCAAATGTTATTCATTTTATCGAGGTAAGTAATTGTCTTAAGAATAACTTTCAATTGGAGGTAGATAGAATATAAAATTTAGCTTTCTTTTAATAAATATATTACTGGTACACTGGAGCAGTAAGAGTAATATATTTATTTCAAATCATGATGAGTGTGAGTGCTTTCCGATTGGTTAACTTATTTATTTTTTTTTAATGTTGAATTAATGTATGTTTTCTACATTCATTCCATATATATACATTGTCTTGCCGCTGTTGGCTTTTGTGCTTTCAACAATCAGAGTTTCTCTGATTGCGCGCACGCACGCGTGAATATAAATATACATCAATTTCATTTTCACTCTTTTATTTCTTTTCAATTGAAGTTACACAGCAATCAAAAAATAATAATAAATAGCTGAAAATAAATAAAGTTTATTCATCAGTTCATTCCATAAATTTTATGGCATTTCAATGTTAAATCGCTGTACTCGATTATTCTTATGTTCAGCAACATAGAGATTACCTTGCCGATCAAACGACAATCCCTCGAAATAATTGAGTTCATGTGTGTCTCCAATTTCACCATTTCCACCAACAATAACATTTCCTTGTTGTGCTCCTTCAGGCCAGCGTACGATTCGATTTTTCCATTGATCAGCTACATAAATAGTACCCAATTGATCAACTAGAACTCCAGTAGGAAAAAACAATAGTGGCCAACTATTTCCTTCTGCTTGACGACCAGCAACAACAATACCTTCTTTTGCACCTTTTATCCATTTCATTACTTTGTGATTCCCATAATCACACACAAATACTGAATGTTCGCGATCAACGAATATATAAGTGGGTGAATTGAGCTGATCAAGGCGACTTCCTTCTCCATTTCCACCTGCTACTATTATGCCTTCAGATTCGCCTATTCGATATTTTCTTACTTCATGCTTGTCAGGATCAGTGACATAAAGAAATCCATTGTCATCCATTGTCAAACCATAACAAGAGATATTCGAAATAATTATTTCTCCACTTGTTCCATTTTGACGAGGCCATCTAGCTACTCTTTTATTGACCCGATCACAAATAATAAGACTATCTCTCTCTTTATCCACGATCACATCTGTTGGATAATTTAATTGATGAGTACCATTTCCTGTTCCATGTCCACCTGCCACTATTTGTCCATTTTTTTCACCTGATTTCCATGCGACAATACGATGATTTCCAGGATCAGCAACATAAATTGTTTGTTCATCATCCACATATAAACCGCGAGGCTCAGAGAGCGTTGAATTTTGTCCTCCTACTGTTTGTCCATTGTTGTTCCATTTGGCATTTGCAGGAATATCTATCAAACTGGCACGAAGTGGTACTAAAAGAAAGATAAAACATGAACATCGTCAAAATGAACCTTTCATTATCTTTAAATTGTGAGAAAAGAAAAGTTTCTATGATGTTGTATTTCACTTCATTTGGTGTGGTAGAGAAAAAATTGGTGGAAAAAGACCGAAGGTAAAAAGCTGGAAAGGCATAATTCCGAAAAACAAAATCTCGAATGTACAAGATCCCGAAAATTCAAAATGTCGAAAATTCTTTTTATACCTAGTATATAAATGGTACGATTTAGAGCGAGCTCTTTTTTTTTCTCTTTTTCCTTCTTTGGTCATTTTATTCTTCATCGTTTAGTTCTTTTTATTGTCTTTGCATCGTATTTCTCGTCTAGATACACACACATCTTTTCGTCATTTAACAAATTTGATCATTATTCTTATGTTTATCAATTGAATAAATCAACTGTAAAGGTTAAGTATTGGAAATGTGAAGTAAAGACTTATTCAACAGCAGTACACACCGACTCAAATAATCAGTTCTTGAAGAAACGTGGTGAACACGATGCACATATGCCATCACCTGAGATTATTGAGGTGAGAAAATTGAAAAACCTTGTGAAAGATCGTGTATTAGCCAAGTAGCTCTTATCGTTGCTCCAATTTCTGAAGAAGGAAGTGAGTTAACGAGCATTCGATTTTAGACACATTTTTCTGCATGTTTTTTTTAGAATCTTTACTGAATCGACTTGGACAAAAATTTACTGCAGCATTACCAACTTCATATATATTTGATATTCCAAATCCCATATTCAGAAATGTTTTACGGTCATCGATATTTGTTATCGGACCCAACAAGTAATAACAAACAACTCATTATTTTTGCCACTGATCCTCAACTACAATTATTGTTCGAATCAAAACATATTTTTATGGATGGAACCTTCGATTCGTATCCACCTCATTTTTCTCAAATGTATACGATCTATGCAATTAAGCATGAAAGGAGTACATATACATTAAGCTTTGCTGTCTTAGTTCTCACTTTTTATCTTCAGGTTTTCCATGTGTTATTGCATTATTCTCAGGAAAGAGTACCAGTTTGTATAATCGCATGTTCGATGAACTTTCAGTTCATGCTACTCGACTTCAATTATCGTTTGAGCCACGTCGCATTACTTCTGTTTTCGAGAAATCACTCATCAAAGCAGTAGTAAACGGAGTAATTAGCATTAGTTAATTTTGCCTTAATTGATCTCCTTTGTCTCTGTTTAGTTTGCTAATTCATAGCATTTAAGGTGCTATTTCCACTATACATAGTCAATTTATGTGAAGACTTCGAGCCTAGGCCTAGGTGCTGTTTATCTAGGTGACGAAGAAGCACGATCAATTTGTCGACAAGTGATGACGATACCGCTCTTACCGTTATCGGAGATCAAGTTTGCATTTGACGAATTATTCGAACAATCACCAACTATTCTTAAACCATTAATGATATATTTTGGTAACTATTGGTTGACCCAAGTACCAATAAATCTATGGAATGTATCGGACCTGAATACAAGGACAAATAACTATTGTGAAGATAATACTATCTTTACACTGACTCTTGTAAGATATAATTTTCTGTATAGGATGACATAACAGATTCAATAAACGAATCACTCGTCATCATCCAAATATATGGCATTTCATATCGATGGTCAAGAAAGAAAAAACAGTCTTTTAACAACAAGTTGTCCATTTACGAAGTGGCGCTCAACGAAAAAAATGGAAAAGAACTAATGTTATTCAACAAAGAATAGAGACGTTAGCAGCAAGATTTGAAAACTTCGAGATTGATTTGAAAGAATACTTATTAGGTTTATTATTACTGGTGGCGAAGAACATCAAAGTTAAAAAATGATCCCTTTCTATACTATTCTTTGTATATGCACGACAATTTTCTATAAATAATAAACGGTTACATTTCTATGATATACATCACTACATCATGTTGAATTTTCGAGATTTTAGTTCAATTTTTTTTCTTCGGTCTTTTGCCACACCCCTCAAGATATAGAGATGTATTAGTAATGAATATTTCTTGTTCTGTAGTGGTCTTTTTACTTTTCATATCCATTGTTTTAAAATATTTACATCTCATCCACACGACGTTCCGAAAGTTAGCGGCAGATTCGAGTTTTTCCAGCGAACATTCACACATTAATTTGTGTCGAAGCAGTTCATCAGTTTGTCTTGTACAACTCTGTGAGCTCTATTAAATGGTGCAATCAGATTTTTCGTAGTCAAAAGTATCGCTGAAAAAATCTTAAAATACTGTTTGTTTTCTTCAATGAAATTGTGGCAAGATATTTGAGTTAAAACTGCCTATATTCACTCTCGTCACTGGATCAATCTTGAAAATACTTGTGTCTTGTGCAACTTGATAAGCTGCCTTGATACAAGTTAATGTGCGAATCTGTCGCTAACTTAACCAACGTATATAAAATTAACAAATTTTGTCAAATATTACGTAACTTCCGTTGCAAAAATCTTAAGATAAAATGATCGTTTAGTTTTATATCATTCAGGAGTAGTTTGAGAAAATGGAAAATACTCAGTTAGTATCAGAATTCGCTGCTTTCTCTAAATGTGTATTCAGAATTTTTCTTTAACTTGTAGTTGATTCATGAAGACTATAGCTTTGATGAAGATTATAAATTACATTTGGACCAAAGAGTAGTTTCGAAGGTCTTGATAAATGAGTTGGTTAATTTTTCCGATGTTTAAATATAACTGAAGAGTGTCAAAAGTAGTCGGTTAGAACCAGAATTTGTTATTCTTTCCAAACATATTCTTAGAATTGTTCCTTAACTGACGACAGTTAGCAAATATTTGAATCAATAAATGTATCATTTATACTGCACAAATAGGCTTCTCATTATATTTGTAATTTCTATAAACGGTATTTATGTGGATCTTTATTACTTTCTATTTTTATAAAGAATTTTATATACAAGAAAATCATGTATTGCAATAAATAATACTCAAAAGAATCAAAATATTGAATTACATAAGTATTTTCTGAAATTAGGTGGTTTAAAGAACTATACAGAAAGCAGAGCAAATTGGATATTTTGTAGAGGAAGCTTTATTCTATAAACTATTATGGAAAAACATTTTTCTAGAATTTGAATTGAGATAGTTCGTATCAAAATACAAAAATGTATTACATAAAATATGCTGTTCAAACAATATCTTCATTGTTTCCTAATCTAATGCGTTAATTATTTCTTCTAATGATAAAGGCAAATTCCAAGTTTTTATTTAGAAATCAATCACCATCGTCAGCATATCTGGTAAGTTACTCCATTCTGTAGAGCTTTTTTGCTGACCATTTTGGTAAAAAAATTTTTTCTATTATAGTTAATAAACGAAGATGTTGGATTAAAATACGGAAGAATGGTTAAATTGAACTGGAGCAATGTTCTCCCGAATTTTGATCCTAGCACCATCATCTATTGGTAATAGCAGAAGTCTTTTACGAAAATGGTCAGCGATAAAAACTCTACAAAACGGAATATGTTAAAAAAAGTTTTGAAAATCTATCTCTTTGTTTCAGTTGTTCACTCGCGGAAATACCCGACACATTTTGAGGGTGTATTTTTGATATGGAACAATTTCTAGCATCGATTTTATTAAATGAATTGAAACATGAAAATGAAAATATATTACATACTCCATTTCGTTGTAGTAGTTGTTGTTGAGTTTGTCATAGCTGATTCAGTCGTTGTTTTTGTTCCTTTAGTAGCTAATAGAAAAACAAAAATATGTGTTCACTACATCATCATTCTATGTTTGATATTGAGAATTTCGAGAACCAATTCGAGGCACAACTAATTTTAAAATCTATAATACTCTCACAACATAAACAAACATTTCCTCGAATCTTAGTAGTTTCAAAGAGTATTTGAATCACTTACATATGGAAATGTCTAGTTAAATAAGATATTCCATTACCTCTCTTTTATACAGGTTCAAATATTTTTGCGGAGAAATATCACTTTCAATTGATTCATTCTTAATAAAACTTTTGTGTCATCATGGGATATTGTTTTAAATGATCGAAAGCAAGGTTAAGTATGCGTTTATGTCTCATAAAAAGTTCTCACTGAACAGTTGCAAAAAGATCGTGATTATTATAATAGGTAGTGCTCAAATAAAAATAAGTTATTAGCATGGTGCTTGTAGTCTAACTAGTAAAAGTATGACATTTTCCCGAAAAATACTTTAAGCAGTATTAAAAAAAGAGAAAGTAATAGAATATCCTATCTAACTGATCACTCTTACGTTCTAAATTGTCTAACATTGGACATCACTTTTGAAGTCAAATGACATTCAATAAGTTGTAGTAATTGCGACAATGTTTGATTTCTTGTAATACGAAAGGTAATTCTTTATTTCGGATTTTTAAGAATTTATGAGAGCTTGTCTATAAAGAATTCTGAAATAGTTTCATTCACGAATTACTGAAAGTATATTTTAAATCATTGCAATAAACGCATTAATTTACCTACCGGTTGTAATTTGATCTTCTAGGTGTGGTGTTGTTGTGTTTTCTAAAAAATGAAATAATTATTTTTCAAATTGAATTAAAAATATTTTTGTTAACCATTTACTTAGCAAAGATGTTTAAAGAATGAGTAACTGATATTTGCAAAACATTGATCTTAATTAACTAATCTCTGTTGATGTAAAGAAGTTATAAATAAACTACAGACTTGCCGAGATATAGTCAAAAACTTCTATTAAAAATCGTTATTCTTGAAAAATGCAAGTATCTTGATTGAAAAAAATTGAACTGGACTAAGTAGTATGATAAAATGCAAAACTAATGTTAAAGCTCGTAAGTTTCTAAATTTGTATTCATCTGCTTGGAAATCATTTCTATAATTAAATTCAAGGATTTTTCTATCCGGTTTTGTTAATGTTTCTATTCCATATTGTTTTCATATATATGGTAATAAAAAATTGTTAACAAATCGAATGGAGATCATTATTTTATTTCTACTCATTTTTTCAGATCGAACTTTGTTGAATTTCTTTCTTACATAATTCAAATACATACGTATTTCTAAATATTTGACAGTTTTGAATGTAACCATTTTCTAATCTTTGGAGTATCGTAATGTTTGACAAGTCTCTTAAAATGTATTTTGCTAACAAAACTTGCCCTATGTATCTCCTATATTTTCATAACACTCCTGTAAAATTACTGTTTTTAAAATCTTTTATTCTTCTATACACTCAGGATGAGTTGCTGCGAACCCTAGTGATCAGAATCTAAAACACGTTTCTCGCACTATACAATACTCATTATTTCCCTGATCAGTGATGCAAACATTAATATATGAATTTCTGCTGTCATATACTACTGAAACGGAATAGAATTTTTGTATCACGTATCATGAAAGCAAAAGGTGACGCAAGTGAGTTAGAAGACAATTCGAAATGTGTATAATTTAAACATTCGATTAAACGTAGAAAAAAAAGAAATTAAGAACAGACTCAATGTTAAACAATGGATAAAATATATAAATACGTGGCGTATATTACAAAAAATTGCATGTTGTGTGCAAACCGAAAAAATATTACTTTTTACTCGCAATGTTTTCATTTTTTCTTAGTGTGTATATAGAAACGCTCATGGACTACGACGTAATGCCGATTTGAAAGATTACTTATCCATGTGAAACACTTGTATTTAAGTGAGCAGTTTGAGTACACACTTTATTATATGTCGCAGATTTTAACGAAAACTTGTAAGTAACAACTGTTATAGAAAAAATCGTTGTCCTAAATACAATAGTTAACTTAGATAAAACTGTTGTTTTTCTTATCTGATGTAAGTCGAATAAAAACTTTCATTTTATTTAAAATATTTTAGGTTTCTCTACTATTCTAATAAAAGAAATATAACCTGAATTATTTAGTTTTGAAAGAATATCATTGAATTAAGTAATGTATAAAAAATTCTGCTGATATATTAAACGTTCGAAAGATAAAATCATATAATTTGAAGATTATTGGGATAATAGAGATGATGAAATTTTTAAATATTAACTATTCTCAAGGCAATGATTAACTTTTATTGTTTTTCGATTGCAAAATCACTTCATAAGCTTAATATATTTATTACTTAACCAATTCTTTTTGTTTTACTTACTACAGATATTCAAATCAGAGAATAGTTTTTTGAGAAACATATTTTCTTGATTCGATGTTTTATTTAAATAACAGATGTTCTTAAATGATTTTTCTCGTAATTGTTTAACAAAATGTTGAAATAATTTTGGATTATAATCAAGAAAAACATTACTTTTGTTATCAAATTTTGTAATATTCGAAAATGAAACAATAGTATCCAAAGTAGAATTAGATATTTGAGTAAATGTTTTATGTTGATTTGTAATAATTTGACCACCAATATTAAAAGTAATAATATTATTTTCTAATGAGGATTTTTGATTAAAATTTAATTTTTTAAGCATTTTTTTAAATGGCTCAATGAGTGAAGGTTGGGAGGGAGGATAAAAGTTAATTATATTATTTTTATCTGATATTTGTAATTGGTCAAGTAAATGATGAAAAAGAATTGGATTAAAATCTAAAAATATATTTCCTTTTTTATCCATTGGTAATCTTTGTTCCCAATCACCATTAAACATCATTGAAAGAATTGATTTTGGAGAACGAATAAGTGTTTCACGAGTTGTCATCATTATTTCACCACCAACATTAAGTTGAATAACATCTGTATTTTTAATACATTCTTTCGATTTTCTTTCATTTAATAGCTCACTTTCATCACATTTTACATAACGTTGTTGTTTTACAACTTCATCAACTCCTTCTTCATCTATTAGTTGACTTCTTTTCGATCGAATAGTGATTGTAGAAGTATTGTTATAATTTATCCATATTATAATAAACAATATCAACTAATTTATACAATCATATTTTAAATCTACACTTTTATCAAATGATTAAATACTTACTATACGTGGTAGAAACGACATATCTATATTTTTTTCAGAAAAACAATATGCTATAATTTCTTTTCTCAGAATTTATAGAAGAAGAGATATGTGTTATCTCTTTTCTATCTTAGAGGAAGCTGTTACTGATGTCATAAATTATTCTTACATATAATTACAAGGAAGTAAACAAGACACTTGTGAGAGAAAAAAAACAAAAAAAATATCTTTATGATTTTATCCGAAATAATATCATTTCTATCACAGCAAAGTGTATTATCGTCTGAGAAATATTTTATTTGTGCCCATTCTGTCTTTTATGCATGTAATGTTTCCAAACCAGATAATATTGATGCACAGAAAGGAAAGAAAAATCTGTATCTTCATAGACATTCATATGTATATTTATGAAATGAGAAGATGAATAAATGTATAAGAATAGTGAAAAATAAACAAATTAGAAGAAAACAGAAATTCATTATAAACAAATAATATAATTATTCGGATAACTAATACAATTGAACAATAACAGTATTAATTGAAATTTCAAAGAAAAATAATTTTCTACAGAGTGTAACAAAATCTTTACACGTCTTTCTCTCTACAATTTGAATTATCACTGATATTACAAATATATTTTACTTAAGACATTTCTAGAAATTTTATATTACTTTTGGTGTAAAAAATTAACCCTTATTTATCAATGTGGGTCAAATTGACCCAGTGAATCATTAAACATCCATAACTTTTTTCCAATGTTATCTGTTAAAACGAAGAAGTTGTGAAAATGGAGTGTTACATTACAGTGTGACTCATGTATATCAGATATTTTCCGGGGTAGTAAATTTGTAATTTTTTTTCACGTGAGTAATAAAGGCTTAAGCAGCCGTTCATTGAAAAATCAATTAAAAATTTTTTCTTCGATATTTTCAAATAGTTCGATAGAGCTCGTTGAGCTCTTCAAAACGGCATATTTCAAACAAAGAACTGAATCATCTTTTTGTGATAAAAATTTCAAAAATCGACCTGGAAAATCTCACCGAATGCCAAAAGGTTATTTTTTTGAGATTTTTTGAAATTTTTATGAGAAAAAGATGGATTACAAGAAAACCTCATTAACTCATACACCCCGTTTGAGCTCATATTTTCTTCATATGTAGAGCTCATAGTGTAGATAAAAATCCTAAAAAGATTCATGCCACTGCTGCTTTATTGCAGAGAAGCAAGTTTCCCTGAAAATGGCATAATTATATTTTTTAAATCTCAATAAAAACATACTTCAGCGAGCTGGTCTTTTTAAAACTGCAATTACGCATGAGCACTTATTGCAGAAAAGCAAAAGATTATAAGCTATTTTCTTTATTTAATGAGAAAAAAGAACTGACACATATAGTGAATGAAAACAAAATAAACGATTAATCAGTCTCATGGTAATGATAGTTCAAAAGAAAATGAGTGAAGTACTTCATGACATTTATCTGTTTGAAATGTGAAACAGATATCTTTCACATTCTGCAATGGACCTAAATCATGTTTCAAAAACTCGCTTTTACATCAGGCATGTCTTATCATCGATCGAAAAGTTTTTCAACACATTTATGAATGTACCCATAATTCCAATTTGATCAAATTATTATGTTCGAAAAAATGAATATCTATTTAATTCCTACCGTACGTAATCATATATAAGGCGTACAATTTTCCTATGTTGACAATTGTAATACACATCAAAAGATTGAATTATTGAGGTAATTTTTGATGGAATGACTCTATATTCAGTATTGTTTCAATCATTTATAAACTTCTGGATGGATTTGATGTGGTAAACGAACGACAAATAACAACGTTCTGGACCCTATATTTGGAATTCAACACTAATTAACTCAATAAATGACTAGTGACGATGTTAATTTATCACTTTTAGAGCAATTAAGTACAATGTTCTTTGCATGGAACAAGTTCTTTTTTACATTATCATCAATACCTTCTGACATCTCTTTTAAACACATATATGATGGATTAAGAACACATTCACTCATTGCTATTGTTGCTTGTATAGTATATACATGAATTGTAGTCCCAAATAATTGAACAAAACGCCACGTAGATTTTTCTTCCCTATGGGTTAATATTCTATTGCAATGAGGCTCCAGCCCAACACCTATCTCATAAGAAAACATCTCTAGATGTGTTTCGGGGATTTCATGGGAAATCATGTATGTGTATTGACCTAAGTATACCTATCTCAGATGTGAAACAATTAGGTGCTCTTATTACCTTAGTAAAAAATTATAGGCAAAACAACTTTCAAAGTATTAACATATGTATTTCACTGTGTAAGTTTTTTTTCTGATAGATTTTTTTTCTAGATGACTTTTTTTCAGGGATTTTTTATTCGTAATGATTGAGGATAAGTTGCACGCCGTTTTATAGAGACGTCGTTTATTCTTGCGTAATTACTCGAAGAAAAAGATCAACCTTCTTGAAAGATACTCTGTTCGATAATAAGCATACAATCGCTTTGTAGTCCGAAAACATTTAATTTAAAATCTGTATCAGTCTTCATATAAATAGAGCTAACGCATTATTTCATAACAGATAAGAGATTTTTATTAATCTTTACCATCGTCTACAATTAAAACAAAGATATGACGACAATGGCTAAAGCAAATGAAAGAAAAACTATTGCACGTTAGTATAGAACAGAAATATCATGTTCACTCGCAGAATGATCAGAATCTTTTGAGATATAATGAGTTAAATACTAGGCATCTTTGATTAAAGATGGAAACCTTTTAGCTGCAAACTGATTATGTATCAAAGAATGGATTTTTAAAATGCAATTTCGAGAATAGATATCAATATCTATCTGATCAATTGTTACGCAATCATACATTTTTTGTTTCAAATATCTCTATTGTCGAAAGAAATAATGATCCAATGGTTGAATATTTCCGGTTGTCTTTGGTGGAATTTGTATTTGTTTACAAGTGATGCTTTCAGTGGAAACATCGTCATGAACGTTAAGATCTGTTTGACTACATCAAGAGTCTAGCAGCAACAAACAATCTTCGGAAATAGATGAATTTAAAACATTTTCAGCTCCATACTGAATATGTATTTTCGTTAATTTTGCCAGACGTGCTACACTTAACGTGAATGTTACTTCTCTGATAAATTGACTGTTGGTTAATATACAGGGTGTCCCAAAAATCATGTTTACTTAAGTTTTTCGTTTATCTTTACTATTTAGTTTAATTTTATCACCTTATTGTTTTTCATGCGAACGAATATCATAAGTATTGTTCTAAGATACTGTCCTTTCGCGAAATATGAAAAAACAGACTTCTATTTCCAGAAAAATAACGAATGCGGCAAGTTGAATGACCTTGTATTGAATTTTAATTTTCATTCACTTAACACATTGTATTAAAAAAACAAAATATACCAGAAGATAGAAAGTGAAAAGCTTTACAATTTACAAAGTACAACTTATTTTATATGTAAAATAAAAGAAAGAGACTTGGTTATTGTAGAAAAATAATGACATTTTCGTAACGGTCGAACATTGATCACACGGTATTTTAAACGCAAATGGTGTATATATAAAAAACAACTTGTTCTTTGTAAATTGTAGAGATTTTCACGCTACATCTTGTGGTACATTTTGTTTTTTTTCTTAAATAAAGCATGTAGGTTGATGAATAGACGAAATAACAAAAATCGAACTCATCTTGCACCAAAACAAAACATCTTTTTCACACGGCCCAAAGGACGTGAGCATGCTGATCTACAAGTCGGCCCTAAATGAAAACCACTTCTGCTCTCAGATTTATGCTTCATTTCTACCACTAAAGCATCCTTAATGAGTATAGACCATTTTTCTGAACACTTTATACTATATTCAATAAAATAGGCTATTAGCCCCATCTAGGGGTGGGAAGTTATCGTTACCGTGCGGTAACGGTAACTCTTAATGAAAACCACCTACTACTGGAAATTACGAACCCTTTCCCGGAAATGATAAAATTTCATGACGCTACTAGAAAGGTAATCAGAGCCCACAAATGTAAAATACGAGAAAATTTGCTCACTATCTCTATATATAATGTCGAGTGTCACGTCTGATACCGCTCTGTTAGCGTCCATGATGAATCACTTGGACGCTAAACGGAGATTAAGATGTCTCTTCTGGTCTAACTGGCTAAGACGACTGCCCGGATAGCAGGAGATACGTGGTTCGAGTCCCGTGAAGAGCATCTTTTTCTTCGTTCTGTCACATAACATCAGTGACACTGCTTGACCCGTTCGATGGCTCTCTTATGACGCTAACACTCTCTCCCATCGATCAATTTTTTCGACCAATCAGATTTCAAGGCCAATGATTAAAAGCGAATCACCAACACACGGAAATATGACCCACACTATTATAAACGAGTACTCCTATCTCCTCAAATACTATACTATGGAGGTACCCTTAGATCCTTAAGAGCTATTATATGAGGGCATCCATAGGTCCTCAACTACTATATATTGAGAGTATCTTTCGGTCCCCAAATACTACTGTGTTGAGCAAAAAGTTCGGTCACTTACAAAAAGTTTAATTTTTTAAGTTTACTTTTAAATTTTTTGTGTTTCATTTTTAAAACTGGTATATTTAGCGTGTGCTAACTATTCTTGTGTACATTTTGTAATTCCATTTTCATCATTTGAATTTAGATGAATAACTTTGAAATTCGTGTTTTGCTTCGTCTCTATTGGAAAAAAGGCCTGTCTGCAAGAGCTGCTGCTGCCGAAATCTGCGAAGTAGAAGGTGAAGGAACGATCGGGAAAACTGCCGCAATAAAATGGTTCAAGCGATTCGAGGATGGTGATTTTGGCTTCCAAGACAAGCCTCGTTCTGGTCGACCATCTATTCTGAACGAGGAAGATTTACGTGCCGCTTTGGAAGACGAACCGTCATCGAATACTCGCGATCTGGCCGATGAACTTGGAGTCGCGCAGCGGACCGTTGTCAATTATCTGCACAAGTTTGATTTTGTCTACAAGAAACCACGACAAGATCCTCACGAACTCACTGAAGCACAAGCTATACGACGTGTTGAAGTCTGCCGTCAA
>JAJEKB010018654.1:0-14536 GCA_022393335.1 Macrotrachela quadricornifera
AAGAAAGAAGAACAAGAATAAAAACACTAAAGGCGAGAAACAAACCACGAGCTTGTAAAAAAGGCAAATAGATGCAGCGACTGATGATACTCGACATTATTGTCATGATTCATCTGGTATGCACATGTTTCTTATATTGGGAATAGCATTCGTAGACCAATTTATCTCTCTCATCAAACTATGCGACAAGATCTATATACATATATATGTTTATATTCATTGAGTCTCCCTAGTGTGATCATCATCATTATCAATACCAATCATCTGATAACTTGCTAGTCGACCATTCGTGTTTTTTCTAAGATCGGCATGACATTTTGGTGATAATAAAGTCAGAAATAATATCATAGCAATAAATAACTGAGAATATAGATCCACATGTATGTCTATAGAAAACACAAATATTATTAATCAAGGATATATACATTCTTATGATGATGAGAAGTGCCATCACAAATATGACAAATGTAGGCAAAAACAACAACACAAAAGAAAAAAACAACGACATTAAGAGAAACAAATTTATCTTTATCAGATGAGATTTTTTCTTTCGTTCTCCCTTTCCATGTCTCTCATGTATTAAAAGAATTGATTGGAGATAATATAGCATAAAATCGATAAGACAAAAAAAGAAAACATCAAACAAAATATTTAGAGAAAGAAAAACAGAAACTGACAGCAACAAGATTCGAATAATATTAGTCGAGAATAACATTATATATATATATTATTTATTTATATATCAATGATTTTTTTTCTAACATAATTAGTAAATATGTCTTACTCATACCGTCTCTGATAGATGCTGACTCAATTTTCTTATTTATGTTAACAATTTAAATAATTAAATACATAATAATATCCAGAAGTTCTTTTTTTAATCTCAAATAAATCAAATATTGAACAATAAACATAATAATAAATGACAAAATCTTCTTTTTTTTCTTCTTAAAATAAATCATCCATCAAAACATTTTGTATTTCAGTATCATGACAAATATCAATTAGAATTGTACGTATTGGATCATAAGTCGTATTAGCAAAAATAAATGAAAATTTATTAAATATATTTGTATGCCACGCAAGTGAATTTTTCAAACCCTAAAATAATTAAAAGCAATCAAAACAAAGACAAACATAATTTAAATATACTTTTATAAATAATTGTCGATTTTTGTATAACAATTTTAAAATAATATATGCACCGTAAGATGTTTGATTAAGTATATCAATAATTTTATCAATTTTCATTGATATAAGACAATCGTATGAACTATTAATAAAAAAGATATATGTTGATTCAATAAAGAATTATTCAATACTTTGATAAATTTGATTGTTTAAAAAAAATTTCTATAATAAATAAACATATCTGATCATATTTATTTAAATCATGAAGGAGATCAAAAAGAAAATCCTTAAAAATAAAATGAAAAATTCATTTAGAAAATATAATTAAAAATAAAAAAAAACAAATTTTTACAAAATATTTAGGTAAATAAATTGTTATTGTAATAAGTGCTTCTAATATACATCGATTAGCATTTGAAAATATTCGATTAGGATTAATATATATTTTAATATAATTTAATAAATTATTATATATTGTTTGATTTGTTGACTAATTAAAAAAAAATTATTTTATTTGTCTTTATTTTAATACACAAACTGTATTTAATGATGAAAATATTCGTAAGGCTAATTCACGATGACGAGTTTGATTATCAGTTTTACAAAAAATTGCCTTAAAATTAATTATAAAAAAAAATTTTTTAATAAAAAAAAATTTCTAAACAAACATATAACAAATAACCATAAGCATTTTGAACAAAATCATCTGGAATATCCGTTAGTGATATACATTGACGTATTATTTGACAATTTTTTATAAATTCATCATAATATACAGTTTGACTAACATGATAATATCCCTAAAGAATTTAATATTATAATTATTCGATTTTTTTTTCTATATACTTCACTAGAATATGATGCCCATTTTAAAGCATTTAAAATTTCATTATTATTATTCCACGTAATAGATTTTGTTTGAATAATTGTTGTATAAATTCTCATAGTTATATAAATACTTTTAAATAAATTCGTTGTCATTGTTTGAAATAGAAACAAAAGAGAATCGTTTATGAAAATTAGTCGTATTGGTAAATAGAAATCAACAAATCATAATAATTATAGTTTTATTTTTATTTTTTTTTTCACCGGTATATATTTTATCAAAAAAAAAAACATCTATACATATATATAAATATATTTGTTTGCTAGAAATTTGTTACAGTATTTGGATTAAAAAACGAAAAACCACGAAATGTATCTGGTGGAGTTGATAATAATAAAACTTTATCTTTTTGTTCAAATTCAGATAAACGTAAATGTTCACCATTTGGTTCAAATGGTATTAATGACTAAAAAATAAAAAAAAAAAAATTATTTAAAGAAAATGACTCGTTTTCTACGAGTTATAATCCAATCTCTAGATGATTTTGATTTACAAAAGTAGTACATATAGACTCGTTTCTTTAATTAAGTATCATCATTATATATGAAATACATACATTAGGAATCCATGGTGGAGGTACTCGACGATTTTCAATCTTATCCAATGTATATGGTTCTCTAAAAAGAAAACATTAAAAAATAAATAAATATTTTTTTTTTCTTCTTTAATTTTACTTAAAAAACGGTTGATCTTTTAATAATCCATGTGATGATTGTTTATTTCCTAATCGTCGTTTTGGATCACGTTCAAGTAAACCAGAAATAATTTGTTTAGCTTCATTTGGCATTGTTTCAGGATAACAAACATCTTTAAAAAGAACATTTTCTTCAATTTGTAATTCATCTTCATCATAAAATGGTGTTATAAATGTAAATAATTCATATATCATTATACCTAATGACCACCAATCAACATTTTCATCATATTCATAATGTTTATAAATTTCATAAGCTATATATTCTTGTGTACCACAAAATGTTGTTGCTTTTGGATATTGATCAATATTTTGTTTACATAAACCAAAATCACCTATTTTTATATGACCATCTTCAAAAATAAGAACATTTTCTGGTTTAAGATCACGATATGCCTATTTTTCAAAATACAAAAATTAAAAGCAAACATTCTTAGATTACATACAATATGTTTTGAATGAAGAAATAAAAGAGCACAAGCTATTTCACCAGAATGAAAAATAATACGTTCATATTGAAATGGTTTTGGTGCTTGTTTTAAAAGAATACGATATAAATTTCCACCTTTAGCTACTTCCATTAAGAAAAATAATCTTTCAGCATTTTGAAATGCATAAATTAATTGAATTATAAATGGATTTGATTGACTTTGAATCATTACTTGTCTTTCTGACATAACATAACCTAAATCTTGTCCTTCTAATACAACATTTTTTCGAAGAACTTTCATTGCATAATGATTTCGTCCATATTGTGCTAGATAGACCTTTTGATAAAAGAAAAGAATTCATACAAGAATTAAAGTTAAACTAAAAAATTATCATATTTTTTAGTTAGATAAAGATCTTTATTCTAGAATATTTAATTAACTAAATGAAATGAGAAGAATGAATGTACATTTCAGGATCTAACTTTTATCCTTATTAAAAAGATGATATGAATTGTTTTTGCATAAATATTATCAATCTATTTATTCAAAGGAATTATAATTACCTTTTTGAAGATATAAACATTCATGCAAACATAATTATTTTAAGCGTATGTTTATTTCACAAAACCTTTTTTATTTTTCTCAAATTTTTTGTTTTTCCTTCAGTAAAGTACGATTTAACTTATAACTTGCATACAGAAATATTTTAGTTCTTTCAATTTGCAAATGTATAAAACAATTCGCTTTAACTATATTTTGAAAGTTTTCAGCTTTATTTCATTGAGATAGTTTTGATTCCATTATAAATGCATAGATGAAATCTTAATAATTATGAATCAAAATCTTGAAAATGTTCTCTATCATCAATATAACGATACTAGTTTATTAAATGGAATTATAAAATGAAGATATACAATTTTCTTTTTAGTAAACTACTATGAGAACATTTCTGTAAAACATTTAACCATGATATAATGATAAATAATTAGATGGAAATTAAGAAAGAACTTGAAATATACCATTTGATTCTATATTAAATCTTGGTTTAATAACTTTTATTATAAATGAAGAAATATTCTTCTAACATATCTCTTATTTAATAAACAATCATTCAATCTTATTTTTATTTTGGGTATATTAAAACAATCATTTGTTTTTTTTCTCTATAGTTTATATTAATTCTTGAAAAGTTCAAAAGTAAAGGAAAGACATCATATTTATGATTAAATTCTATCAAATACTACAAGTTAAGATACATTTCAATACAAAAATATAAATAGTTCATACATAAGAGAAGATTATTTGTATGTATAATATGTATATGAATCATTTTAAAAGGTTTCTTCGTTCGATAATGTCGCTGTTTTCATCATTATTAGACTTACGTAAATATCAAATCTATTTATATATATCATATGTAAAAGGTTTCAAAGAAATACATCTCTAAATAAAATATAATATTTCGTCAATGATTACAAAACATGAACATCAATACGTATATTTTAATAATTAAAGTTTAAAAAAATCCTATCAACAATTTTTATTAAATCATAATAAGATAGAAAATTCGAATAAAATAAGAAAAATCATTTGATTATGAAGAATACGTATTTTCAATGTGAAAGAATAACCTTTTCAAGTAGATATTTACTTTATAATCAGGCTCGTATGACGATAATATTCATACTTTTCGAAAATCAAATATAGACTACTCAGCTCGTATTTAGTAAAATGAAGAAAGAAAATCATAATATTGATAAGGATTTGTTTTCGTTATACAACTCATAAGTACAAAGATGAAAACAGAATTTTGTCCTTTAAAAGAAATATATAGAACAAAATATATCATATAATCCTTTTTCTTATTAGAATTAATAAATGATAAACAAAAAAACTTACTGCTCCATTCATTCCTTCTCCTAATGTACGTATCAATTGAAATTGATTTACATCAAATCCAGATGTTATATTCGGTCGATAACATTTTGATACACGTTCAATTTCTTGTTGAGTATCATATTGTCGATCCATATTATTAAGATTTGAATAAATATTGTATAAATCACCATTATATTGATAATTATAATCTGAATCATAATCATGCTACAAACAAAAATCAAATTTCACTTTCAGTTCTTTTTTTCTTTAAACTTACTGTTTCTTTCCATTTTTCATATAATGCTAACATATTACCTTCACATCCACAATAATTACCAACTTTTGCTATACATCGACGATGAACTGTCATTCCACAATCTTTATTAAAAATAAAATAATAATAAAATATTTTTTTAAATATAAAATGAAGAAATCATACGAGAACATTTATGTGCATGACCAGGTCGGACAAAACTTCCACAATGATCACAAAAAACCGGTTTTAAAGAAAATGATTGTTGATCAAAATGATGAGGAACATTAATTTTAAGCTAAATTTAATATATAAATATTTAAGAAAAGAAAAGATCTTACAATAAAATCTTACATCAGGATATTTTTTTCCTTTACATGGACCTGCATATCTACTATAACATCCTCTATGTACAACACAATCACATCGTTGACATTGAAAACCTTGAAAAGCAAAACCCCTTGAAAAATCAATTGAATAAATATATTTTGTTTTTTCTTTTCATTGTAATGAAAAAAAAATGTTTGAATTTACCAAAGAAAGTCTGAACATACAGAACAAAATGTTGGTAATTTAAATATTTTTGGTACAAATTCATGACCAAAATGTTTATAAATTTGTTGACGTCGTTCAGCATAACGACTACCACTTTGATTAACATTGAATTGATGAACTGTTCGACCAGATGAATCTTAAAATATAAATTAATTTAATTTAATTAAACTAAATTATTTAATAAACCTTTATATTTTATAATCGTTTCAGCTTGAGCTGGTGGTGTAAAAAAAAACTACAAATAAATAAAAATAAAAATATTCAAAATTGATAAATTAATATAAATTTTTTATACTTTATGTCGATGTCCATCAGCTATTTTTTTTAGTGCATCTAAATCTGACTCAAATGTGTAAATAATATTATCCAAATGAATTCGAATAATAATTTGTCGTTTTATTTTTTGTAATAAACCAGCATCGAATGGAATACATTTTTCTTTTTCAATATATATGGGAAATTTGACTTTCGCTGGTTCTTGAAAATAAAAATAATTTAAAATGAAAAAAAAAAAGAAAATTATTTTATTTTCTCTCTTTTCTTTTTACTTTCAATATTATCACGTGCTGATCGATGTTTTTCTTTAAGTTCAATTTGTGTTTTAATGGTTGATAGATTTACATACTGATTATTATTTACTTGAAAATTTAATATTTGCATACGTAAAAATGGATGCGGATCTTGGGGCATATCTATGAATATAAAATTTTTTCATCAAGAATATGATTATCAATATCATACTCGAATTATGTGATTGAAAAAGCGGATATTTCGAACGTACAGTTGACGTCATTGTGATATTAAATATTTATACTTACTAAATAAATTTTTAGTTCTTATATATACATTATTTTCTTTTTGACAGTACACGTTGTAATAATGTTCGAGAAAGAAAAAAATTCGTATGTTCGGATGTATGAGTGAATGTTTGATAGTTTTTTATTTGATCAATGGAAGCCAATAACGACAACAAGAAGAAAAAATGGTGCAAAATACATCAATAAGAAGAAAAAGAAAAAAAAGATTGGATGTATCGAAATGAAAAAAAATCCAAAACACAATGGTTGATGCGTGAGAAAAAGATGAATAGTTACATGTATTCAAAATAGAAGAAAAAGTAAAAGATTTATAAAATACTTATTGCTTTTTAAACGATATTTTAGTAATTAAAAATCCATAAATGAAAAATTACGAAACTTATTATTATTTACAGTCAGTGTTGTACATGTTGATTTGTCGTCAATACATGATAGGCCAACTTTTTTTGTTGATAGAAGCTTATCTGGCGAAGGATTTAATGGAATCTAAAATAAAACAAAAAATAAAATAAAATAAAATTTCTAAAAGAAAAATCTATACTGTTCGTTTCCATGGACATTGTAATTCTCTTTGTTCAATTTCTTTTAATGAATATGGAGATGAATAGTAATTAGTTAATTCAAGTTCATCTATACCAAAACGTTCAAGAGGATTTTTTTTTAATAAACCAGTTAAAATGAATTCAAGATCAGACGATATATTATTTGGACATTGAAATTCTCCATTAATTACATGGTTTCTTATGTCATGTTCATATGGATGATAAAATGGAGTTTTTAACACAATCATTTCAAATATCATTATACCTAATGACCAACAATCAACTGGAAAACTATAATTTAATCTTTGATAGATTTCTGGTGCTATATATTCAGGTGTACCACAAAAAGTACGTGTTGTTTCAGTGATTGATGAAAATTGTTTACAGAATCCTAAATCTGCTAGTTTCAAATGACCATCTTGCATTAAAAGAACATTTTCAGGTTTTAAATCTCTATGAATCTAAAAATTATTAAAAAAAACCAAGAAGAAAAAGAAAAATTTAGTTTTATTTTTAACATATAAATTATATTAGAATTTACCACTAATTTTGAATGAAGATATTTAAGTGCACAAATAATTTGTCCTGAAAACCATTTAATACATGTATTATCAAAATGAGATCCAAATCTTAATAAGAAATCATAGAAAGTTCCACAAGGAGCATATTCAAGTAAAAAATAAACGCGTTGAAAATCATGAAATATTGCATGTAATTTAATAATAAATGGATTTTCACGAGATAATAATAAAATATTTCGTTCATTTTTCACACTTTCATAATCATTTGTTTCAAATATTCGATGTTTACGAATTGCTTTTAAAGCAAAATCACGTCCTAAATATTTTACCAAATAAACCTTAAATAAATTAAAACATCATTATTATTTATATGATTTTTTTTGTCTTACAGATCCACTCATACCATGTCCAAGTGATGTACAAAATGTTAAACTATGGAGAAGAATAACACTTTTATTATAATAAGGTGATAAACTATATTTTGTAAAAGAAAAAAATAATTTATAAAAAAATAAATGAAATCTAATTTAATTTACTTTTGATTTATATTTTCTGACCATTTATATGGTTTTGTAATTATATTTAAATCATGTATAGCATCATCATGTTCACGTTCTTTTTGTAATCTATCATAAATATTAATTAATACTTTTCGATTTTTTTCTTCAATTTCAACTGTTGTATCTTCTTCAGATGTTATGTATGTTTCAATTGAATTTGCTTTATTCTTAAATATAATTAATTAATATATTGACAAAAAATTTTTTTTTTTAAATTCATTTACTTGTTCTTTCCATTCTTCATACATTTGAACTGCTTTTTGTCTTGTACCACAAAAATTTGCAACTTTATTTTTACATTTTGAATGAACAATTATCCCACATTCTTTTAAGAAAAATAAATTGAAAAATTAAAAAATAAATTTTTATTTACCTGAACATTTCCATGCTCGTAATGGACGTATAATTTTACCATCATGATCACAAAAAGTCGGTAAAAAATTTGGATCACGTAAAAATTTATGTTCAACTGTTGGCATTGAAACAGAATTTGAATGCTTAAAAAATATTGAATTAATTTATTTACTTTTTCTATATTAACAAAACAAAAGAAAAAGAAAAAGAATTTCTTATTTAACATACAGTTAATTGTTTGCAACCAACAACATCATTAATACATTGTTCATGTACAACTAAATCACATAATTGACATCGATATCCAGGTGTATTAAAACCCCTTAAAAATTCAAAATATTCAAATGAACTTTTTCGAGAAAGAAAAAAAAACAAAACTTTACCAAAGAATTTTTTTACATGTACCACAAAAAACAGGTATAGTTATAAAATATCTTTAAAAAAAAGAAAATTCTATATTTAATTTTTAATTAACTAATAAATTACTTTGTTACAAATTCATGACCATAATGTTTACGTATTTTATCATGTAATGATCGTTGTGTTGCTCGTATGTCATTTGGTGCTAAAAAAATGACATATAAAATTTTAAATAAAAATTTAATTTTTTTTTATTTTACTAATTAATTCGACTGACATCCATGCTCGACTTTTATCTGCAAATCGATACTACAAAAAGAAAAAATATTGAAAACAATTTTTTTTTAAATAATTCTATACTTCACGAATAACTTCGTCAGCATTTCGAATTAAATCTTCAATTGATGTTTTATAAATATGAGATGTTTTTTTTATATCAATATAAACATTTATTGTTACTTGACGACCTTGTTTAGTACGTGTATCAAAATAAATACCATCAACTTTTTTATCATATTCAGGAAATTTTGGTCGACTTATTGAAACTAAAAGTTTTATTTTTAAATATAAATAATAAACAAAAATATTAAATTACTTTGTTGTAAATCGAATGTATCAACTCTTACGCTAATATTTTGTAATGATTGAGTTTGTATTCCATCAAAAAAACGAACTAATCGTACACGTACAAATGGTTCATTTATAGCTGATGCCATTGAAATATTTATTATTATTAGAACAAATATATAGATGCCTATGAAATTAATCTATATGAATAACCACTTCGTTACTGATAAGAAAATCTACAAAATAAAAACGTAACCTAAAGAATGTCATAAAACAACCGAATAGATAAAATGAATTATGACAACAATTCTTTTTTCTTTTCGGTTTTGTTTTTTATAAAATGAAAATAATATTTTGTATATATTAATAAGAATTTCAATGCAAATAGAAGTTTTTTTTTTAGATGAAGAATTATCAAATTTCCTAAATCTAAAAGTAGATCTTTTAAAGGTTTTAGACGCACTTATTTGTGAATTTATCTGTTTGATAATGAAAATGTATCGTATTTAGAGACAATAATTGATTGTATTTATTTAGACTAATTCCAAATATTTTTTGTAAGTTGATCTTCAGTCACATGAAATTTTTCTTGAATAATAACAATCAAAATAACATGAAGCAAAATTTTGTCAGTACAGAATTGAATATTTAAATAAAGCATATATATGATTATCTTTTCTTTTTCCTATATATTACTCATCATTTTTAACTCAGTAGCACAAAATAATACGTGATGATATAAAACGAAATTTTTACATTCCTTCAAGAGAAGATCATAAAGTAAAAAAGAAGAAAAGCTTTTGATATATTTTCATTTATCTTGTCTTAATAATCAAAATTGATGTTTGAATAATTCATTACTAATAATGAAAAAATAAAATTAAGGACATTGTATATATTGTTGATGTGTTCATGAGATTAAAACTTATGTTTATGATTTGAAATGTAATCAATTCATTAAAGATTTCATATGATATTCTTTATGCTCGAATAACTAGATATAAAACTTTATTTTGTGCTTTTCCAAGCATAAGTTTGAATAATTCATTGATACCAGAAATGATTAAAAACGACAACAGTAATTTTTTAATATCATATTGACAATAATGATTAAAATTCTTACTCAAATTTCTCTTCTACATAATGGAAATAATACCTATGATGATAAAACTTCTATTAATTAATTGAATTTAAAGGACTATCGTAATCTATATCTCTAAAATCGAGTATAGAACACGTAAAATATACAGAGAGTAAGCTATACTTAAGTTAGTCATCCAAGAGTTTTTATTTTTTTTATAAATTATTTTTCTCTGCTATTAATAGTATTTTCAATAAAGTCTATTCATTTCAAATGATAAACATTAAACTGTTAAGAGTATCCCTCTTTTTTTGAACATTTGTAGATCACGAGAACAGTTCCATTGATCAAGCTGAAATTTTTCTTGTATCTCTTAATAATAAAATCGAATTTTCTAAAAAATCTCACTCTGTTTTATTTTTATTAAAAAAAAATACGTAAAGGTTCTCTGAAAAAAACGATGCTTGGCTTTCGAAATTCTACAAATCAAGATAAGAAGATAAGAAATAAAAGCGTTCCAATTTACTTCTGAAGAATATTTCGAAGCGTTCTATGGTAAAAATGTCAATCCGATTGAAGGAAGTTAGAGCAAATTCGTAATAGATTATAAATAGATGGTATGCCTAAAAAACTGATTTCGAGAAAAATCCAACATAAGTTTGAGAAGTATATCATTACAAAAAGAAATTAAAAGTTCCTTTTTATTTAATGATTCTATGCGCAGTCTATTATAGCGACCTTCTATCAAATAGTGAAATATTGACAATGTTTGGTGCAACAATTTGTCGTAAAAACCAAATAAAAATAAAAATCAGATCGAAAAGTCACTATTCTGTCTATTTTTAAAGCACGCCAAGAAAAACAAACTTTTCTTTATTGTTTTACTAAAAAAACAATGAGATATCCTTAATTTATTTATATTTTATGTTTTATATATTATTATCATCAAATATTTATCAATCATTTTTTGGGGTCAATACCTTTTATTATAAATATGATGATACAAGCAAAAGAACCGTGACATGAAACGAAAAACAAATAACAATAAAAGACTGAAAAGCAACGATGAGACGTATGATAAAAGTCTTTTGTCTCGGAGAACAGATTAATGTAGTATGCGTTGATATAAAATACAGTTGATAAATAACGAAACGAAACAGATGAATACAAAAAAATGAATAATCAGAAATATTTTCTAACTTTTATATTGTATATTGGAATAGTGGATGAAACGAGAATACATGTATTAGAACACAATATTAAACAAATAGATTGTTTTCTTTTCATATTACGTTTATAAAATAACTGAAGAAAAGTAAGTAACTTGATCATACAATTGTCTATTTAAATTCAATCTGAATTTTAGAGAAAAAAAGACGATCGAATTCAAAATGAATTGCGGATCCAGCGGGCCTCATACAACTTATGACCCCTTATAATTCTATGCCAGCATCCATATCTATTTACATATACATATCCTCAATATATATTTTTCTTTCAAGATGCGGATCTTTGCGAGTCTAATTGAATTTTATTATATAGATAAATACGTATATGTAAATTAAAATTCAGCTAGACCTGCGAAGACCCGCATCTTTTGAAAAAATATAGGATATATATATATCTGCATATAACTTTAGATTTAATTTGACGTATAAAGTCTTTGGCATGCTAAGTAAGGTATAACTATACATGTTGATGTATGTGTTGATAAATGTGAAAAAACTCGGTGAACCGCAAGATCCGCAAGGTCGTATAAAACCGATCTATTTTATTTTGGAAAATTTCGTTTGAAATAAATAGGCCATAAACTCAACTTAATGGTAAGAAAAGAATAAGCAAATAGATTGATGCATTTTCATATTAAACATGAAAATGAAATAAATCAAAGAAATTGCTGATTCATAATGTTCGAATTCGATATAACGATTTTTGTACACACTTGGTTGACTCAACAATAATCTTATTTCTCGATATTGATAATATGTTAATAGGTCGGTGGTGTTATTTTTAAAATTTTGTTAAATATATCTTGTAGATGATTCTTCAGTATAACACCATTATTATTAACTGCTGTTTGTACTGCATTTTGTATTAATCCTGTTGCATAATCTTTAATTTTCGAGACATTGCTGAGCTTGTGAATGTAATCCACTGATGTATATTTGGGAAGACCGAGTGCCGCTCAAATTACTTTCATATTTTTTTTTATCAACAACCAGTAGAACAGGATAACCATAGATAATTATTGTGCATACAACTGATTTGGATATGTTTATCATCGTCTTAATGTTGGGTTCATATGCTGTTCTCGAAAGATATCAAAGAAGACCGATACGAGGACCAATCTTGCTTTCAATATGATTGAGATGACTTCGCCAATTTAATATTTTGTCGATAATTACACCCAAGTATCGTGTATAATCTAATGGTTTAATGATTGTATTTTCAACTTTCCTCTCCACTGAATGTTTGTATCTCTTCCTTGTGCGTATGCTGAAGTGGATCAACTCTGTTTTCATTGATTATAATTTTCATTTCCATGATTCACATCAACTTTCAAATGCATCTATGGATTGTTGTAGCCTTGAAGTAAGATTTATCATGATGTTTACTGATGTCCATAGCACAGTATCATCGGCGAATAATCCATGTTCTGTAGGAGTCTGTATTCCATTTATCGAATCTGCTGTATAAATAATGTATAATAGTGATGATAACGGAGATCCTTGTAGAGTACCGCACATTAAGTTAAATGGATGTGATAATACATTTTCAATTTCAATTACAGCATTTCTATTTTGAAAAAATGAGATCATGTAGTTGATAATATATCGAGGAAGACGTAGATCACTTAATTTGTAGATCAAGCTATCATGTCACATCGAGTCAAAAGTAGCTTTGATATCGAAAAGAACAACAGCGGAATGGCGTCTTCGATGATTACATGTTAGTTAACCATCAGCATATCGTTGTAATCTCAAGATATTGTAAACTGTGCGTTTGCCTGGTCTCAAATCTGCCTGATATTGTGGTAAAATGTTTCGTCAAATGTTTGTTACTTAAACTAACAAATAAAATGATTTCATATACTTCTTATTTTTTTCTTTAATTATGGAAAAATTTTTCGTTTACATATAGATTATATACACAACAATAATGAATACAATATGTATGAAAATAAAATTCTTATCGTTCAATAAATGATGTTCTTCCTCTAATATTATGTCGAACTTGTTGTTTTGCACAACAATTAAACATTGAAATAACATACGCACGTAAATTTGGATTCATAAAACAATAAATAATTGGATTTAATGCATGTGTACATAAAAATAAATAATATATCATAAGAGGACTTTTCATAATGCGTTCAGCATTTAATATTGATGGTAAATAAAAAAGAACAAATGATACAGTTATAATTAGAAATGTTAATGCCATACGTATTTGTTGTAAACGATGTCGATGTAATTGTCTTTTTAATGTTTCACTATGTGATACTGATGTATGATTATTTTGATTAGTTGGATTTAATATTGTTGTTGTTGGTGGTGGTGCATCATCTTCAATTTGATGTGTAATTGATGATTGTTTTTTAATACAACAATAACAACATAAATATTTATTTAATTTTAATGATGGTCGTACAAAATGAAATTTAAATAATAACTGATGTGATGTTGAACATGGACATGGTAATTTATAATAAATATTATTTTCTTCATCTAAATCATTTAAAAGTGAAATAGATGTTTTATTTTGTTGATTATTTAAATTATTTGAATGATTTTCAATATGAAATGATACTTGTTTTGTATTATTATATTTATCTGTTGATGGTTGTAAATCATCTGCTACACATTCTGATATACAAACATGATGTCGTGATGTTTCACTTTTTT
>JAJEKB010018654.1:39536-54870 GCA_022393335.1 Macrotrachela quadricornifera
AAAAACAAGATCCAAAAGGTGCAATTACATATGAATTTTGTGCTGGAATTGTTGATAAAAAAAATTTATCTAATAAAGAACATATACATGCTGAATTACTTGAAGAGTGTGGTTATTCAGTTGATATTAATTCCATTGAATCAGTAAATAAATATCGAACAGGTGCTGGTGTATCTGGACCATTACAAGAACTTTTTTATGTTGAAGTAACAAATGAAATGAAAAAATATGCGGGTGGTGGAAATGTATCCGAACAAGAACGTAAGATAAATTCAAAAGATTAATATTGTTTTTTATTTATTTATTTTGTAGTTATTGTGGTACATGAAATTCCTGTTAATGAACTTTATCAATTTATATTTGATCAAACTAAAGCTAAAGAAGCATCATTAATGTTTGGTATTATGTGGTTTTTACATAAAAAAGGACGACTACCATAAATTGTGATTAAAAATATTTTATGTTTATTTTTCGATAAATTGATATTAATAAATTAAGAAATCTAGGTTAATTTTTTTTGGTCGATAAAATTTATTAAAATATAAAAATCTTTAAGAAAAACTCAATTTCCGAATTAGAAAGTTATTTAAAAAACACTTTGAAAAAAAAAGTATGTTGATTTTGGTATACTAACATTAAGAAAGTCCATTTAAAAACAAAACTTTAATTTTTAATTAAAACATCAATTTAAAAATAAGGATGTATTTTGATAATTAGTTCTTAAATGTCAATAAAAAAGGTTATACATCGCTATTTGAAATAATCACTAATCATTAAAAACTGCGAAATAAATTATGTTAAGCTAAGCATTGTCCACTTTCTTTGAACAGTAAAACAGTTTTTTAAGAAGTAATTTGAGAACATGTTCTAATACAGAATATGATTTTAAAGAACATTCTCATCAAAAAATTTCTCTCAAAAATGTTTGTCAGGGGACATAGATGTAATAGGATTTATTGATAAAGACATTATGGAAATGACATTTTTCTGATGACCCAAAACTAATCTGCTTGTTTCAACAGAAATATATTTTCTTTTCTTCAATTTTCAATGTTTTTTCTTGCATTTTTTAGAGAAAAGCAATAATTGATTATTCAGATTGAAAATGTAGACATTATAGTCCAATAAAAAAATACATTTATTTTTAATTTCAGTTTCTCAATTGAATATAATTCGTAACTACTCATATTAATTGACGTAAATACATATGCATGTAACTCAATATATTAAAATAAGGATAAAGGCGATATGTCAGAGATGCACACGTTTAGGATAGTTTCAATAACTCACGTCCCAAGACAAGAGTTGAATGGTACACGAGATTAATATTATTCTAGTTTTAGGCATATCTTATCATCATTTTTTATGTCGGATATATTATAAAACCACATTTTCAACCGTATTTTATTATCTAGATTATCGAATCGGATTTAGAGATAACGCACATAAAATTTATATGTAGTTTCTCATTTTTTTAGTGCGCTATATAAAATTGAAGATACAAAACATTTTGCAATTATCTTTGTTGTATTCATTGGATTACAGATATTCTAGTTAACTAAAATTGACCGTAAACAGTAGAATTCACAATCTATATTAACTAAAGATCAAGTTTTTTAGTGGAATTATTCATAGTGCGAAATAATAAAAATCTAAATGTGGTCGAACAGTAAGAATCAAACATTCAAACATGCCATCAGAACGGATATGTCATTTAAACTGCGCAGATTGTTTGTTTGTCATATTTTTCATCAGGCAATATAAATATCAAAATACATTCTTACCCAAAACCAGAATTGTTTGTAAATGTTAATTTTCTTTTTTTTTTTGTCTTCTTTCGACAATTACATATTGTAATAAATTAATAGATATTTTACAGTCATGTCATTTCGATGTACATAACTTATCTGGATTTTGTCAAGACAATTCTCTACTTCCATTCAATTATGTTTGTAGGTATTAATACGTAAAATATGACATAAGTCGGAATAGACAGATCTAAGTAGTTTATAGGCAGTTTAAATATAATTTTTGTAGGCCTATTTGATACTCTAACGAGAATACTAAATGACCTATAATGAGAGAAATTATTTTATAATTTATGTCTCATTATATCTTTCATACACGAAACAATTTATATATAGATAGTGATTACGGTAAGATTTATAAGATATTTCATGTGTGTTCACTTTAAATTTTTCTTAAACATGACATTAAAAGAGAAGCTGAAGTACACGAAGAGATTTATTTACTCATGCCGTAATTCACATATTATGACAGACACGAGGGCATTTTTTTCCGGTTTCGTCTTCTTTTACTGAAAGTAATTACTTTTTTGCGTATTTATTCTTGATAGAATCAATTTCTTCACATTTATATTGTATTGTATAAGAAATTGTGTTGAATTATTTTATTATAGAATATAAAACCAAAATAAACACCGAAATAGATTATCATCAAAATAATCAAAGTATTTATATCAACTTCTTCATGAATAGAACTTCAATATCTCATTCTAAAACAAAATGGGAATATTTTATAATAACGTTTATCTCCTTATGATTATTTCACTGTATTGCACCTAGAAAATTGAGCAATAGAAGAGCAGATTGAATATAACTGAAAAGCAAGATTAAGATAATCGAGCTGTCAAAAATATTAACTTTTTATTTTTCAAAGAAAGATACTTTCAATAAGAACTCCCTACTATTTAACATCAGATACTAAATAGTATTTTATAAAACACATTTAGAAAAAAAATCAGATGTTGTCTATTATAATGTAGGCTAAAATTAAATTATTTATGATAAACATTTCTCAAACAATTTTCTAAAACATGCATAAGTATGTATATTTACCATATGAAGTGTGACAAAAGCATATTATCCATCTTTCGAAACCTATAATCTCTATCATTACCTATAATTAAAATTTCTTCATATAAGTAAACCCTATAAAAGGTGTGACATAAAAGGAACACATGTCATTGCTATAAAAAAAGATGAATAACACAACGCAAGTCATTGTAGTTGCATCGAAATCACTGGAAATATTACGTATTAGTACAGCTGCTTTGGGAATATCAGTTTATGTTGCTGGATTTATTGGCAATTTTTTATCATTATTACTTTTCATACAAAAAGACTTACGTCAAGTATCAACAGGTCTTATTTTTTTATTACTTAACATGTTCAGTACAATACATCTCTTATCGTTGATTGTTGAATTTCTTAATACTATTTTTCAATTTCAAATTATATTAAATGCTATATTTCGATGTCAGTTTATACTATGGTTACAAAATGCATCACGTACAATTTGTTCATTTTTAGCGGCTACTGTATCAGTTGATCGTTTTATACGTTCAGAATATCCAATGCGATCACGGATATGGTGTACAACAAAAAATGTTGTAAAACTTCTTATTATTTATTTTTTATTTTCGATATTATTTTATACATTCTTTTTTCATCCACAAAATGTGTTTGATAGTGATCAACAATGTTCATTTCCTTATGCAGGTACATTTCGTTTACTTGCTCTTAATATTGTACCACCCATACGTTTTGTATTAATTTGTGTTTTACCAACTACTGTTATGATTGGATGTGGTGGTCGAATGCTTGTTAATATTCAACAAGCAAAAAGCCGTACTGTGCAACGACCAACACCGCAAAATCCAGTTAAAAGTATTGCTGTTACAGCATCAAAAGGAAGTGATACACTTGATGATAATCGACGACAAGCAACAACTATTGATCGTATGTTATTTTTAATGGTATTAGCAAATGTAGTAGCGTATATTATAACACAAACACCATTTAATGTTTACACTCTTTATTATGGTTATGAAGCATCAGATGATTATACATTCTATTCTTTAATGCGAGCATTTCTTCTTATGTGGAGTTCAGTCTATTTTGGTATTGGTTTTTATTTATTTTTTATAACTTCACCACAGTTTCGAAAACAGTTTATAACAAAGGTTAAAACATTATGCATCTACTGTCGTCGTCCACAACGCCGAGTAACTCCATGAAAAACTAACTGAACAAAATCGTTGCTAATATCTTTCATTTTTACTTTTTTCTTATTAATATATTGGTGTAAGTGCAAAGATATTTCCAAATATTTTCAATCCGACAAAAAAATGTGTAAAAACACTATTATTGTTGATATTTAAGAATAAAATACTCGAAAAAAACCCTTTGCGTTGTGAACTTCCTTCAAGTATACATACTACACATATTTAATACCACAATGACATCATTTGTAATTAACTTTTTAGTATAACGGGTGATCCGGAATAAATGAGCCTCTCGGTATTTTGCATGTTTTTCATCTGTAACTCACTATAGGAAAAGCGTTTTATATAAAAAGATTCCTTGTCAAATTCTCTACAAATTGTCCAGATTTTTATTATCTCAAATAGTTTCCATTATTTTGTAACATATGATGTAATCGACTAGGTCAAGAAATACGACTTTCAAACGAGATGGTTTTAGTAGTATTAGTATATCTCAAAATTACTGTACTATGAAGAAGCATGACTTACGCGAGGGAATCAGCCAAGGTGCTCGATGTCGACTCCTTCGAAACAATAAAAACCTAAAAGAATTTGTATTCACAGCTCTTCCTTAAACAGTTATGGTCGTATCATTGATTTTTCGATCTATATTCTATACTTAGGTATTTAACAACAAAATCAAGTTGTAGAATTTTAATCGGTAATTTTATTGATAAATAGAACTAATAATCCTTAGAATATCCTAAAACTTTCAGACAAAATAATTGTCTTTTTTTGGAGTTATTGAATTTTAAAAAATTAAGCATTTGCTGCAAATAGATCACAACAACCAAATTCAATTGAAAAATCAGTATCTCGAAGAAGGACCATTCTTTTTGACTGAAAATTTCAGGATATTCTAGCGATTAATAGTTCTATTTGTCAGTGCTATCTTCGATCAAAATTCCACAACTTGATTTTGATGTTAAATACCTAGGTTTAGAATATAGATCGAAAAATCAACAAAACGACAACAACTTTTCAAAGAAGAGCTATGAGTACAAATTCTTTGAGGTTTCTTACTATCTCGATGCTCTCTATTAAATGATGTATGAATTAAGAGATTCAATACTTAGGTCTCACCCAAGGTTCTATGAACATAAAATAAAAATATAAAGATAAGGAGATATTTTCAGTTTTATTTTATTAAATGTTGAGAATAGTTACTAGTATTATTTATTTATCACAGAAAGTTTTGATAAAAACCTGTCTTCATGAACTACAGTGTTAGATAATTCATTTTCAATAAGTCAGCGAACATCAAATAACTTATGACTGACCTATCTAAAATAAATTCCTGTCCTATTCCTAATAGTGCTAAAATGCAACTGACATGATCGAACAAACTTTTGTAAGATTTCTAAAAAAAAATACAATTAGTTCATGCGACTTCCAAGGTACCTAAAATTTGTTTTGTTTTGGAAAAAATAATACTAGCAACTATCCTCAACATTTGAGAAAACTCAAAATATCTCCTTATCTTTATATTTTTATTTCATGTTCTTAGAACTTTTGGTCACATTTGAGTAAAAAAAAAAACATCTAATTGGTAAATCCCAAACTCGAAAGGAACTGATGACCTCAGAGCTGAATCGTCATCTCCAACACCTGTTTAGTCATCTAAAGCTGTCATTTTAGTTATTATTGACTATGACTCATATGAGATGTATTATAAAAAGTTGGTTCGAAACTATATTATCCTGCTTCATAACTATTTATTCGTACATAAATTTTCTATACCATAAGTCAATAGATCGATTGAAGAAGTTACTATATCTATTGCCTTTTTCTTGATAAAACTGTTGTAAAGACGAAGTCTCTAGTTCGTAGATGACAATCGTTGTCTATTTTTTTAACGTATTTTAAATCGATTGTTAGAACAAGTGAATGTTTCCTTTAAATCGAGTACAGAAAAGGGAATAGAAAAAAATTGTACAATATTTTGTTTGACCGTCTGCCTATTTAATCATATATTACCTAATTTATATGCATCTACGTCCAGTCATTAAGCATCATCTGACAAATAAAATAATCTTGTCTTATTGATTTAACTAATCGAATAGATATTTATATATGTAGAAGTAAAATAGCGAAACTACAAAATAGGAAATGGCTACGATAACATGGCAAAAAATTATTTTTAAAGAACAATAAAAAGGAACATAAATATAAGGATCGATCAACTTTTGCAGTTCTTCCTAATCAGAAATAATACTCATTTCAATGATAGAATCCATATCTCTTTATGTAAAGTTGAATTCAAACGAATCGTCATTAAGTCATAACTAAATTGATGATGAACTCTACAAAATATTTTATTAAATTGCCGAGATGATCGTTACACTTCATTCTATGGAAATTTATTTTCTAAAAGAAATTTCTTTTGAAATTTGTTCAAGGTGCATCGGATGGACTATAAAATCCTTAATCTAATTTTAAAGATTGTTAAGAATAGCATCTTCCATTAATTATTAACGTTGAAACAGTTGTTGTTATTAGTAAGAGTTTTTCCTCCGAAGAACGAATCAATGACGTTTAAAAATCATTTTAAACTCATGTTAAATAACATATTTCTGTAAAAGCAGACTTAAATTCTGGAAAGACGCTATTTAGTATATAGTGTTAGATAGGATTGTTGGACAAATATCCAAAATTCAAAATGTAACTAGTTATAATAATTGGTTGAGAAAAAAAAATAGTACAGATGCATTACATGCAAACATTATGACGAAAATTTAGGGAAGGTTTGTTTTTTAAACAATTAGATAAAACTTAGCCGATATTCATATTTCATACAGATTAAAGTTCAATTTAATCTATAAAAATAACTTATTCATATATCTTTCTTTTCCCACCTAGATTTCTTATTTCATATACAACTTCATACAAGTGTGCACACATTCATATGCACAAAAATGATCACAAAGCAAAAAAACAAGGATAGAGAAGAAAAAAAATAAGCCACCCATCATAAATAATAGTTAAATACATAAACATACATACACACACTCAAACATAACATGAGTAGCATTCAATAAACATGAGCACAAAAAAAAAAGATCATCAGAAATAAAAGAGAAAAGAAAAATGAAAATTTTTCTTAGTTGTTCTTGATTAATTTTCCTCATATTCTTTTTTCAGTAGAATTATTTTATCAGACAGATGATGCTGATAGTTGGTGGGACTACCAAATGCCAAAAGCATTCTTTGAGAATAAACAAAAAGAAAAAATGTGCAATAAGTTCAAGTAAAAAAATAAGGGATTCAAAACAAAGAAAAAAATACGTGCAATATAGAAGAAATGTCTAACTGTTACATCATAAATGAATAAAGACAGAAAAAGAAAACAGAGGTAAATCGGTTAAATCACAGTGTGGAAGTATAGAAATAAAAGAAATAGTCATGTTTTCTTTGTTTTATGTTGTATCAAGT
Organism: Macrotrachela quadricornifera; assembly: GCA_022393335.1. NCBI lineage: Eukaryota > Metazoa > Rotifera > Eurotatoria > Philodinida > Philodinidae > Macrotrachela > Macrotrachela quadricornifera. The sequence continues at coordinate 47,035 of JAJEKB010018654.1, forward strand.
CTAATCAATCGTAATTTTGCTGAATCTACAAGTACAGTTGCAGCTTCATTTGTTCCACCACAATAATGTGATGATGAAAAAACAGTTAAAAGACGCCCACTTAATTGCACCTAGATTTTTAATATTAATTTAAAAAATAAAGCATTTAATTCATTAATGCAAAATAAAAATAATTGAACATACCTTAAAACCAACTTGTTGTACTTCATGAGCACGTATAACGTGTGTAAAATTATTTTTATCAAGAAATGCCATAAGTGCTTCACTTGTGAAATAATTTCCCGTACTTCGTCGTGTATTATTAAAAAAACCGCCACTAGCACCAATTGGTATTTGAGCAACTGTATTTGTATCAATTGAAAATGGATCATTCCACATTATTTCCCAAGCTAAAGGTGATTCACTTTCGGGTTCACTTAATGGTACAACTATATCATTAACTGTTGTAATAAAATCACCTGGACATGATGTAGGACTTGGTATACCACCATGTAAACAAAGAATCTATTACAATAAATAAGAAATATTATTTAAAAGCCTTCTATGAATTATATAAATATATATATATATACTTTATCATCAATTACTGCAGCTAATGGTAATACATCAAAAACTGAATTGATTGCATCCCATACTTCTTTACCAAGTGTATCACCAAATTTACCAAGACATTCTCTATGAATAGAAAAATACAAGAAAATTAATTTATATTAATGATTAAATAAGATCTTTACAAATTAAAAAACAGTCCCTGCAGCTATTATAATTTGCTTAAGGAAAAGTATAATGAACACTCCATAAGTATAAAATAAAATCATTCTATAACTACGATTTCAATTAAAAAAATAAAAACTAATCTATTAAATATTCAATCAATGATATTGTTATTTTTTAATTATACACACGAATGAAAGACGCCTTAGTAAAAATTATAATTCATCATTAAATGAAGGATATTATTACAAAGATCAAAACATATTTTAATAGAAAAGAGTAAATCAAGTCATTTCATAGGTTTTATGTACAAGATGAAATTAGAATAATCCCACATAACGTACAATGACACAATCACTATAAATTTATTAACGAACTTAGAACAGTAAAAAGAACAATATTTTTTATTAACATTTAAATTAACTGCTTTTTGCACTCTAACGATGATGTAAATTCAAATATTCGTTTGTGAAAAATTTAAACGATAGAGTCTTATTAAAAAATTCTTTTAAGAAAATATACATGGAATCGATACTAATGTCACAAGAACACATGATTTTTCTAGCATGTTTAATAAGAGATTGGTAGGAGTTTATAATATATTCAATTACGATCAAAATTACAAACAATAATTTAATCTTATAAATTGTAGTGAGTCAACAAATTCCAATAACTTACTTAAAAAAACTAAACATTTGTTGAACTTTTCTTATTTCATGATTACCACGAAGAAGTAAAACCTTTTTTGGACATTGATATTTTGCTGCTAATAAATAAATAATAACCTATAAGAATAATTATATTTTTTGTTTATAATTTTTATCGTAAAAAAAAAAAAGAAATCTTTACTTCAAGTCCATGAATACCACGATCAACATAATCACCAAGAAAAAGAAATGATGCCGGTGATAAAAGTGGTGTTGCACGCCATAAAGATTTTTCAAAACAAACTAAATCTTGATAATTTCCATGTATATCACCAAGTACATAACATGGTGATGTTAATTTAAGACAACGTGGTTCACGTCGAATTATTTCTCGTACTTCTTTACATAAATTAACAACATTTTTTGCTAAATTAATATATGTATTCGGTGTCCACATTAATGCATCTTTGGTTTGATCACGTTTTTCGAAAAAACGTAATAGATCTTGAATATCGGTTGCTACTGTTCTCTATTATTATGTAAAAAAAAAACAAAAAAGGAATAAATATTGATTAACTAATAAGAAGAAAAAATATTATTTTTTTACTCGATCAAATATTTCTTCTGATGGTGATCGAGGTAAATTTCTTAATGCATTTTCTGTTGTCGTACTTAATTGATCACTACGATTCATTGAACGTAATGATTCAACTTGTGAGAGTGTACCAGATTTTTTTAATGTTACACAATGATCAGCTATTTCATAATTTGTATTTGCTTGTACTAATCAATAAGAAAGAAATATTTGTTTATTAAATATTTTATTTAGTTCATTGTCTTCTTACATCTATCATTTTGATTATCAGTTTTAGTATCTTTATATCGTCTAAAATTATTTTAATTAAATTAAAAGAAAATTTTCAAAAGTCATTTAACTCTACTATTTATCGAATTTAATTTACTAATATTTTTATAAATGATATGTATTAAAGTGATATTATATAACGTTTTCTTCTCTTTAATTAATCCAGCTTTATGTAATAGTCTCCAGTAGCTTTGCTTCAAATAAAAGGTTTAAAATATGTTCAAGATGTATGTTCTTGTAGAACTCGATGAGCTCTATCGAACGATATGAAAATTTCAAAGAGAAAAAACCTTAATCGAATCTTACAAAGAAAGAAAAACTTTTATATCTCGCTAGAAGGTAATAGTTTGACATAATAAAGTGAAAAATCATTCAGATAAACAAAAACTCCATATATTCACCTACAATTTAGAAAAAAAAATAATAAAGTTAAATAAAATAGTAAAAATATACGGCAAAAATTTTGATTAATGATTTTCAAAACACTGTACTTCAATTTCTTGCGTTTTTTTTTATGGTATTTAGATAGGCTAGAACTTGTGCAATCATTAACGTGTATTTGTTTTAACATACCATTGCAAACAAGAAACCTAATAATACCAAATTTGAAATCATTAGGCTTTTATTTGTAATGGTATGGCAAAATAAATGCAAAATTAACGATAGCATAAAATCTATTGTATCTAAACATCATAAAAAACGCAATAAATTGAAGTATTAGAAGAAAAACTCGGAGTAGTATTCGTTTTGAAATCGTAAAAAGACGAATCTTTAAATTTTAATCTAAAATGATAACTTTGAACAACATTTGTGAAGGTTATTTGTATAAATAAAAATCTCACAATAATATTATCATTTATAAAAAAATATTAGCTAATCAAATTTAATAAATAATGAAGTCCAACAAATTAATTTTTTAGGATAAACTGTTAAAATATCTTGCATATATTTCTTACTTGCACATTCGTAATAAATCTTGTACGTTTGTACTCAGACGAAATAAAACAGATGTTCCACGATATTTTAATTGACCAACAGAATTTAAAAAATCAGTTAACTGTAATTGATTATTAAGTTGAACATTGAATGAACTGGAATATATATTTATTTTAAGAAAATATTTATAAACAATATCATACATACTTGAATGCAGATAAAATTTCACTATATGGTGGAATATCATTACTTGCTTTAGCAGTTTTGAGATTTTGTACATCAGTATGAAGTTCTCTATTTGTAGAATAATAATCAAAAATTAAGATTAAAAAAAAATTAATGCTATCAGAAACGAAATATCGTCATTATCACAAAGAAATTCTGAGAAAACACATTTTAAATATTTTGACGAGTATCAAAACAAATATTGAGTTATGCGATAGTCTCTTATATTCGTGTACATTTCATCTCAGTATTCTAAAGAATATTAATAGTCGTAAGAAATTTTCTATATCGATGATATAACCTAGGAATTAGTTTCCATAATCTCTATTATTTAGTGTGAATAAAATCCAATTTTTAACGTGCTTTAATTTGATATAAAATTTGTTGTTGCTGATGTTTGAAATTACAGCATTAATCCCTGGATAAATATTATTGCTAACCTAATATAATTATCTCTGTTAAATATATATATATTAATTATTCAATTCATTTCCTGAATGCAAATAAATAGGAAATTAACAGAAAAAACCTACCGAAATTCTTCTAGAGACATATTTCCATTATTTTTTATATTATAAAAACGAAATATATATCGGCAACGTTGTTCGGCAGGTGCTCCTAAAAATTTTCAATTTAATTGAAATTAAATGATTTTTATTTATACCTCCATGTGAAGTACTTGGATCCATTGCTGCTAAACCTGAGAAATAGAAAAAAAAGACTATAGTATATATTTTTTAATGAATAATTAAACAGACCAAGTAAATAATCCGAATAAGTTAAATATGATTTTTGCTGTGCATCAAAAGCACGAAAATAAGATTGCATTTTTATTTTTTCTGCTGTCGGTATTTTATTATCCATTGCTTCAATAAACGCTTGAAAACTCATATATTCACTAGGAAATGTATAAGAATAAAATTCTTTAAAAACACGTTCTTGTACTAAAAATAAAATTAATAAAAATGATTTATTTTTTAATAAGTTTTTAATTTACATTTTATATTAAATTTAGCTGAACCCATAAGTTGTTCTTGAGGTGATGCTATTAATTGATTATTTGGATCAGGTTGTTTACACTCAATAAATTGAAGAATTGGTTCTTCAAATATTTGTCCACCGGATATAAAGTCATCTAAATAAAAGAAAAAAAATTTATTAATTAAGATGAAAAAAAGATATTATTTACCCCAACCATTGGCTTGTTGACGTTCAAGAATATTTTTTAATAAATAAAATGGTTCAAGTCCAAGTAATTCTCGATTTTTAATAGCTGTTTTCATTCGTTCAAAATTCATCCATATTGAATTTACTAAATTAGCAGCATTACCACGTATCTAATAATAAAAAATACAAAAAATGCTTTTATTATTTCAAATCAATATATTACCAAACGTCCTTTAGTAAGTAGATAATATGTTTGTGTACTTGGTAAACATGGTAATAAATCACTACAACGAATTTTAAGTACATTAATGAGTTCAAAATCATATGGACATATCTATTTAAATAATAAAGAAAATAGAATAAAAAAGTAAAATTAAAGACTAACTTTGCTAGTTATCCGTTTAGCAGCAAGTGCTCGTGTTTCACCTGGTTTAATTTCATCAAATGGAAACCAATAACCACGTCCAAGACTTTGTTCAACAAGAAGTAAAGCATCAACTTCTTTATCAATAATCACACATACAACTAACTTCATTTCATTTCTTGTTAAACTACAACAATTGATTTGTATTTTAAAAAAAGAAAAACGAGTAACAAGAAAAGATCAATTGTTTACTTTTCTTCCAAACATTTATTAAATACATTAACAACGGACTTGTTCTTTATTCAATCCAATAAGAAACGAGGTATATACCTTCATTATAAATCAAAAGATGTCTCTCATTTATTTATATTATATTTAATACAACTGCAAATATTTTAACATGTATCGAATTGCACCTAATCTGACGATATAACTAAAACTAGAAAATCTTTCAATCAATAAAAAAAAGAGAAAAAAATGAATATGAACATTTTTCATTCTACTGTTGAGTTAAAGATTTCGAAAGAAACAAAAATATAACGAGATAAACGCTAATCAACTGTCTATTTATTCTAGAGATATAGACACTTCGACTATTTGTTGCAATATTTGAAACATCTTTGTGTAGTAATACGTTTGGTAAATTTCTATTTTCTGGGAAATGTAATTAGAATTATAAAAGCAATTGTTTACCATATTTAGCAGCAATTTTTGAAGAATTCTTTCATGATATTGAATGTATTTTATTGTAGTAAATCTTTTTCAGTTCATATTATATGTTCTTTCTAGAATTAGTGACTCCACTGATAAGATAAGTCAGTCGAGTCAACGGCTCTTGATGTGAGAGGAACGAGGTGGAATAGTTTCCTCCCACTTTTTGGATGTCTAAGAAAATTTTCTGGTTAGCTATCTACTAAATTTTTTTGGTAGTCTTCGTCTTCTGTCAAATCTCGCAATCAGATTAGATCTAGCAAAATTGTCAATTAGTCTCTAATTTTGCCTGAATTCGCCATAGGATCCATAATGCCATCAGATCTAAAGATAACATATAGATAGCAGGACTTCGGATGAGATGAAACAAAAAATTCATTCCACGAGATCTATTAGTCTATCCATCCCAATCCGTATAGTTCTCAAAACAAAAATTTCTATTCCATCTCATTCCATGAATTTCATGGGGCAACACTACTAGTAAGATGACTTTTTTGCAAGGATCTGAATCAACTTTCAGGGCTTTCTTATTCTATCTCTTTAGTTTTCTTTTATTTGTTCACATTTAAATCAGTTTATTTGACATTTTAATTTCTGTGTAGAACACAAATTCTTTTGCTTTTCTCAATAACAAAAGTAGAAATCCATAGTGTCAGACTCTTAATGCTCTCTAAAACATACCTTACCGCATTTATTCCAGTCTATTGGGTTACCATTGAATTGATTGGATTTCATTGCAGTTCGAAATTGTCTCTTTTCATTAATGATTTGAATTTTAAGTCTCTAAGCATTAGGAAATAATAATGCTTTTTCTCCAGTACACTTTTACCAATAAATCTTCAGTTCTTAATGAGCTCGCATGAGGGCCATCCGAGGTGCCCAACGCAGATTTCCATCATTTATAGGTCGTTTGATAGAGCGCATCGAAATAGTAAAAAGTCTAAAAGGATTTATGTTCACAGCTCTTTCTTGAAAAGTTAGAATAAATTTTCTGTTCTTTCCAGCTAAAATGGCCAAAATTTGAAGACCTTACAATTCAGTCAAGAAAGATCATATTCACTTGAAATTTTTAGCACTACAAGCTCACAAACACTGCTAATAAATCTGAAAACTCTAGATTGTTTAGTTGTTTCATTCTTGACTCATAGGATTTTGTTTATTATTTAAAAACAGAAATTCCATACCGTCAAGAAATGTAATTTTTTAAAGCTCGTTGTTGTCAAACAAATTATAGAAATACACCGTCTGTAAAATGTAGTTTCTACTCAAAGATTATGTGTTTCTTGCATTTCTATGATAGCTATCACAAATATTGAGATTTTTCTTTTGTTGTAGGCTTGCTCTTCTTCGTTTTCTTTGATTTCTGTTAAACAAGATCAATAGCGTTGTTTTGTAGACAACGATAAGAAAAAATATTCGAGATAAAAGTAAAAAAATGTCTGTTTTTTATGGAAATATCATAAATTAAGGCATTTATTCATTCACATTTTCTCCATCATTCTCATCTGCCCCACCTTGTGATGTAAGTAATTCAGTACCTGGTGCTGCAGTAGACACTGGAATAAAATACATAAATAAATAAATGAAGTTCAAAGATTTTTATTACAATTTTCAATATTCATCTTAACTTCACATTCGAACTCTAATTGTTCTACTAGATTCCCAGGTCGATCATTCCAGCCGTCGGAAACGGCTATAAAAAATGGCGCACTAAAGTATTAATTATCAGCGTATTTCACCGTTTTGTACCGTTTACGATACCATTTTCTTTGACATGGATTTATAGCTGCTATAAAGTCTATTGTGAATTGTTTCAATCGTTGAGAAATGCTATAAATTTCACTATTAATTCGAACCGGACGTTCAAGTGTTGGATTATTATTTTTTTCCATCATCAAGAAGAAACGATCAATTGTTTTTTTTGTTCAAATTCCATCCATTGTACATCAAATTTCGTCGTTGTTGCATTTATCTAAATCGAAACCATAAGTTATTATTTTTTAAGATGATTTGGTTACCCAATTGCGATAGTCGGTTAGAACCGATATTTTGATAATTAAAAAACAGGTAGAAGAACGATGGACACATTTACAAATAGACTAAAATAAAATGAATCGAATTATGAGATGTTTTAATAAAGTGAATAATATATTCGTTCTTTTCATTCTTTATAGAGACAAGGTTCCTAATTCTGCCAGAAAAAAAAA
>JAJEKB010018655.1:0-29543 GCA_022393335.1 Macrotrachela quadricornifera
ACATATTTTCGATCAATTAATTCAATTTCATCTAATTTTTCAATAAGCAATATAATTAAATAAAGTATATGACGTAAATTTGGTATGTCATTATTGACTTCTATTTAATAATAAACAAAAAAAAGATATCAATTCAAAAATTTTGAATCTTAGCGAGAAAAAAATTTGTCTATTTACTTCCTTGATAGTATACAATTTTAGAAATGAACTTAGCAGATACATAATAGTAATAGTACAAATGTTTTAATTAATGTTGATGTAAATGAAAAGGTTTTTTGTTTTGTAAAAGCAGAAATCAATGTTGGGTTGGAAACGATTCAGCTGAACTGGATGAACAATCAAATTGAGCTAATTAGGACTGGTTCTTTACTAGTTTATCATTAATAAAATTTTACTAGTATCTGACAATTTTCTGTATGAAAAACAATATTTTATTCGTATTACTAATTCGTAAAAATATAACAACTATCACTAAAACCACTCACCAACACAGTATTCAATAAAATGTTTTGATTTTCAGAGCTGTGACTCGTTTAAACTAGAAGTAAGACTATTAATCTATCAGATTCCTTAAGTCATATGGTATAACATATATGAATATAGAGATTCTGTTCAAAATCATGGATTTTAAAACTTCATCGTACAAAAGCTGCGGCTATTACAGTGCTACCACGATGATTTTTGGAAAACTCTACTACTGTCATAACCCCATGGATATCTCTGATACATATAATATGATAATCTAAATTAAATATGAAGAAAATACATTAGATTGAAATGATTGATTTCTGTTTAAAATCGAATTGCAAAGGCAAAATATATTTTCATAGACTACGATGATAAGAGATTTTGATTCTTTATCTCTTAATCCTGAATATCAATGTGAAAAATTTCATTCGACGACAATTGACAAGATTAAGTTATGCTCTATCTGTGTCTAGTCTTGCCAGATTCTACCTTCAAAACCGAACTGATTATGTAAAACCTGTTCGATTCCAATCCTAATTCAATGTATTTTCTTTTGTTAGAAACTTCATTTCAATAATTTTTTTTTCTAAAAAATTGTTTTCTCTAGAATGCAATTGTTAATAAAATATTTACTTTTTATTTTCTTTTGTTCATCTTTAAGATAATGTCGAAGTATAGAATCATTTTCAAAATCTCCATAATCATCATCGAATATAAAACTTTTTTCAACACGTACAATTGATGTTGGTAACATAATATCAAGCATATGTAACCAACAATTTGCACATACATTAAATAATGCATGTAAACGTCGACGAAATTTTTCTAATGAATTTTCTAATAAAAATAAAAAAAGAAAAACGAAAATTAATTTCATTAAATGATATAAATTTTTTACCGAAAAATGTACAACATAATCGAATAAAATAAAGAAGTGCTTCAGCACGATAAAAAAATGTTTTTTCAATTCCATTTTTTTCAACATTTAATTTTAATGCTTTAAGATTTCGTTCAATTTCAACTATTTCCCCAATCATAGCTGCATCAAATACTGTTCCATATTCAATGTGGTGTTGCATAAGACGTATTGATTCATTAAGCCAATAATAACTAGATTTTGATATAATAAAACATGATCGATCATTAATTAAATCATTTATAATTAAATCTAAAAGAAAGAAAAGAAGTTTTTCAATATATAATTAAATAGAATTTTACATACAATCATTTTTTGATTTACATTCAAAAATTTTTGTTGTATTAGTTTTATGTATTGTTTCGATTTTTTTCCAATGTGATGTTATATCAATAGAACGTTTTATTTTTTTCTTTGATATAGAATTTGATTCTTCGCAATAAAATCGTTTTTGTGTTAATTGTTGATTATCAGATGTAATCGATTGTAATGATGAATGATTATTCATTGATAAAGAAAAATATATATATTAGTTGTAACGACAAATGTTAATGAGAATTATTTTAAAAATCTAGTAATATAGGTATTTTGTGGATATATTTTAGTTATTTACTATTGGTATTCTATTAAATTTCACGAACAGTATATGATTGGTGTTTTTCAAATTAATTTAAAATTAATTAACGTGAAACTTATGAAATTCCGTTATATAGAAAGAAACATACTAAATTATATTTTGATTTAGAATGTTAAGATAGAAAGAGAATTAGATACAATCTAACATAGAAACAGGATGATATTAATCGTTTTTTGATATCTTGATTGGTTGTTGATGTTTCGTCAGAATTTTGTTCTTTGAACTGAGAAATATTTTTTACGAGTTATTATTCGATAGTTATATGATTATAATAGAAGTTTGTTTTAAAAATTTTCTTATATTGACTTGTCTATATAGATGTGTGTTTGAAAGATGTTAAATAATATTAAATAAAAAAGTATGACTATGCAAAGAATATATTTAGACAAGAGATCTATTTAGAAAACATAATATTAAACGATTAAAACGAATTAAATAAATTATTTTTCTTTCATTCTGATTAGCCCTTCATTTTTGAAGAAAACACTATATTTGAATTAGATAATACTGATTGATTTGATTCGAAAAGAAAACTTTATTTTTTTTGAAACTTTTCAAGCGATTTTAAAGCGCTGGTTAATCAAATTTTGGCAAAACTTTTTTACCGATTTCTTTGGCATGATCGGTTAGAGCATAGCAAGTTATCCTCAATAGTATTGATTTTTTTTTTGATGTTTTTATATCGATTATTTATAAAAATTTCGAAACTACTACTATTTCCATAATATCCTTAGAGTGATATATCACTATTTACACGACGACTAATAAATTCCCGTTGTTTATTTTTATCTTTATTTTAATTGATACTCTTCGTAAGATTCGAGTCTATCAGAGCTAAGCGTACATATAGAGTGGGATACTCAGTATTTATATACAATAGACAATGATATCAGAAGTATAGTTCATTTCGCTTTGGTAAACATTGACAACGCCATTATAAATCAAACCAGACTTGTAGAATCGTTGATATCAATTCATATAAGTATTAGATTATATGCAAATATTCAGATTATGAAAACTTTACACCGCAATTGATAGAATCTTTTAGTAGGATAAATAAATATTCTGTCATTGAAATAAATTGAGAGAAAACTCAGTTAAGGCTTCTTCATCAATTTTCAGACGTTTATACTTCCTTAATATGTTCCTGCATTAACAAACCTTGCTCGTCCAATCGTCGTATTATTAATTAAACAATAGACAATCACTTCATTTACTTAAAATCATTAGAAAATATTGAATTCTCTCTCGCAGACATGAAATACTTCAGTTTATTTTTACATCCACGTTTTTTGCTCGATCTATGTCCGTAAGTGCAGGATTATACCAGCACTGTCCATGAACATATTTCAATTGTAGGTATTGTTTTTTTTTTGTAGGCTGTAAATGTTGATAATCGGGAACACAATCTGTCGATTGCGGATTGATTTAAAATATGGAGTAGCGCAGAATAAATTGCAGTCTTAATATTTTTAAAATTTCTCCTCTATTATCCACTTAATTTAAACAATTTTTTTAACCAAAAGGCAGCGCTTGAAATTTTCTATGAAATCGTACATGACCGAGCCCAAAATCTATTTTATATATATTTGAAAAAAGCTGTGAAAATTAACGAACTAGGAACAATGGATGACCACATTGAGTGCCTAATTGTTTCATCGCTTCGCTCTATTAACAAAACAAAATATACCAAAAGATGCAGCATGAAAAGATCTACATGATATAAGGAGGAAATATAAAAAGATGAAACTAAGAAAACTGAATTCATCTTGTACAAAAAAATTTCCTGCTTTCACACGGTCAAAATTTGATCACCCAAAGCTTTCCCCATTCTAAAAACAAAAAGTACAACTATAAATTAGGTAGGCTCATATAAATTGTAAACCTTCCCATGCTGTATCTTTTGGTATATTTTTTTTTTCTAATTAAGTGGAGGAAGTGATGAGAAAATGGGATGCAAAGTGTGGCCATTCTTTATGAACAGCTCGTTAGTTTTCACAGTTTTTTGTTTGTGGTTACCTTTCATCTTTTCTCAAATACATTTCAAATGAGCAAAAAATGACGAAAGACAGCCGCCATGACTAGTACGAGATGCCCATATCACCCGTCAAGTCTAGTCTGAAACGTCCTACACATCCGTCATGATTAGTCACGTTTTAGAGAAATGCTCTTCAAATACGTCTGGACTTCTCTAGTATGTCCTTAAACCCAATCAAGTCTAATCTGATTTGTCCCTTGAACCCGTTCAGACTAGTCCGAAGACACAAAAGGAAGATAAGAGACGGTTTCGAATATCCAACCCGACAGTATTCAAAACCGGACGAACATCCTGACGGCAAACTTGAACACTGAGATAGACTGATATCAGTTAATACAGTCTAAGATGCAAAATTAACTTCCGTCAATTCTCTAGACAATCAGAAACTAGTCGATGTCACACAACTTTGACTAGTCTGAAACACCTTTGATAGAGTCAGAACATATCCGAAGCGTCATCTGTATTCGTCATGACTAGTCCTTTTTAACGAGTATGCCCAGGGTTCCCGATTAGGGGGGGGCTGGGGGGGGCCAGCCCCCCCCCCCCCCAAAATTTGAAAACCTGTCTGACTTTCTGCCAAAATTTTAAAGACTTTCTGAAAAATTTATTAAAGTTTAGTGGAAAACTTATGTAAAAACTTGGTTTTTATGCGTGTTTCGCCTCTTTTTCTGACAGAAAGTCAAAAAAAAGCACTTTCTGCCAACAAAAGCTTGCAGGAAGTCTATAAACATAGTATTTCCTGCTTGATATGTGGCAGAAAGTCATATGAAAGCATTTTCTGGCAAATTTTCTAGACTTTCTGCCAAATTTTAGCCCCCCGCACTTCTAAAAACAATCGGGAACCCTGAGTATGCCACTCGTTCCAGTCAGACTTGTCTGGAAACTCTGAACAACCAGCTTCCTTTTGATCAAATATATCTTGTCAATTCGTTTATACTGATCAATAATGGAAAGCACAAGAGATAGAATGCGAGTAGAAAATCTTTTCAATATCTATATCATTTGATCAAAGTAATCGACAGATAATCAGATTTTGTTTAGTATATAAACTAGATAGTAATATAACAATCATTTCATTGCCTATCTTATGCTGAAACCTTCGTAGATTGATGATTTAGCATAATTTAGTATATAATGACAACAAAAATTAATGACATCCATTTATTTTATATTAAAATTATGTCGATTGTTACTGGTGTTATTAATTTTGTTTTTAGCTAAAACGACAAATAGAGTCTGCCATAATCGATAGTAAAGTGAAAGATAGATAGTATACTTTGTACATCTCTGCCTTGATATACCTTATTATAATTTGCATATCCGTATTTTGAAAATGTAAGAATAAATGGAAATATAAAAGGCAGAAGTGGGTATAAAGACTAATGTTTATGTTGGAGTGAGGAATGCTAATTTATTTATATTAAAACTATTACATGTACTAAATTTAAAAAAACTTAAAAAATTTCAAATTTTTTATATCATAATTATATGTACTTTTATTTTAAATATAAACTCTAATAATTTCAAATTTAAAAATAAATTTAAATTAAGAAAAGTTAATTTAATTGGTAACTGAAAGTACGATGATTTAAAATTTAAAACTAGACCAAACCATAATATGAAAAAATCTAGTTTTTTTTTCATTATAAATTGTTTTTATTTTTGCATTTAAAATTTATGTTTTTAATACAACTAATTACTCCTAGCTGATAATAATCAAAAGCTATTCCTCCAAAAAATATAAAAATTTTTTAAATTTATTTTGTTTAATGTTGTCTAATTGATCTAATATTCTGTAAAATATAATTTTTTATTCATATAAGATCATGAAAAATCTTTGAGTAAAACTGTATTTAATAGCATCTTAGAATGATTATGACCATATAGAAGTTGATCTCTTGATCATACGACCCAAGGATCTAAACGATGGGTAACGGACACATAGTATGCATGTTCAAATCTAACCCTCAGCCTTATATATTTCGATTTAGACTAGTCCGGACTCGTTCACAACATAAGGCTGCAACTCAAGGGGGAAACAGCGGATTTGGGATTTCAAATCCAGAGAAGATTTTTGGGATTTTGGGATTTTTTGGGCGTTTTTAGGATTTCGGAGTTTTTAGGGATTATTTGGAATTCTTCAGAATTTTGAGATTCTTGGAACTTTTTGAAAATTTTTGACTTTTTTTGGGGTTCTTTAGCATTTTAACCTTCCTTCTCGTTCTCTATCAAATAAATACCAGATTTTCTTTTATGAAACAGCGTTCTATCGCGTCCTAAGATCCAGTAATTTGACTAAATTGATGACACTTTTGCAATCACAACAAACAAAAATATTCAAAGGCTTTCGGGCAATCAAGCGGTCCTAATTCAAATTAAAAACGTTCTACGACATTAACCTTCTGCCATTTCTCACGTTTTTCTTTGCGCTGAAGGATTCATCACTTTTAACTGGTTACTATTGAAACTTCTTAATCAGTGTTCACTATTATGTGTAAAAAAGTATGAGTTAGTGATAGGAGCGCCATAATATCAATAACGTCAATAATAAACCATTTACTATTGAGTGATATTGGGATTGATCTTGACTGATATTGAGGTATTGATATTGACAAGGGTTGCGTCGATTCAAAATCAAAAAGTTTAGCTCTTTTGCGCGGAAAATTTGATTAAAAGATCGATTCTAAGAACTTATATGTATTTTTGGCAGCTTCCCATAATTTTGCAACCTGCGTCTAAAATTGGCTTCTCGAAATCGTCAAGTCGGTCTAGGTTGCTATGAAAACTAATGAAAATTGACAACAAAAAATTGTTCATTCTGAAAATAGTTATGAAAAACATCTTTCAATTTAAAAAACCTTATATGAATAGACGCTCCCTGTGTCGCTCTATCGAATGGTGAAAATCGCAGGTCTCAACTGTGTTCCTATCTAAAATTAATCAAAAATTGACGGCTGGCATTTTAAAAAGCATTAGACTATAGTCAGAATCGAAGATTGTAAAGTAACACCATCTTCTTTAAAAACATCAAGCTTCTTTTTAAACAAATTAAAAATTATCAAAATGGACCCAGCCTACTCCTGGCGTTGCTGCTAAACATTACTTTAGGATATGAATACGATTAAAGTTATTCATTGGATATAATTCATATATTCATTTATCGTGTGACGCAATAGAGCAAAAGAAAAGGAATAAGTGATTTTCTGTCCTATAAATAACGTGAATCAGTGAGAGAACGAAAAGGTGACTAATGAATAAGTGAGTGACTACTATTTTCTCTAACCTTTATACTTTTTGCTTTCGTACCACTCATTGTATAATTGAGTTTTAATAACTATCAATCTTTTCTAAAAACTGTTCTGTAAATTCCTATATAATAGTAAAAAAATAGTGACGAAACTATGATTAATATTGTTCAAATAGTATGATGTTATTAGCTTGGACAATATTTTATGAGTGTAGGAGTATTAACAATTCTAATATTGGATTCTTCAACATACATATTGCATAGAAAGAACAAAAAAAAATCGTCAAGTGTGTTTTTTTTATGTAAGAAAAGGAAACTAATTTTTTTTCTTGTATTGTTTCGTTCTATTATCGAAAGAAACTATACTTTGTCATGGTGTTTTTTTCGTTCTTCTTTTATTACCACAAATAAAACGTGCTCCATACACTAACAACACAAATAGATGGGCGTAATCCAAGAGAAAGAGAAAGAAAAATCTATAAAGGAAGTGGATGCCGCATGAAAGATCACACTTTGAAATATATTCTCCTTAATGGTCCCATCATTTCAAATATAAAACATTCATATAATAAAATAATGAAAACGCAACAATCAACGACAATATGTAAAACTAGTGATGTACAAAAAACAGAACAAGCGTCCGTTGTTAATGGTGCAAGAACATGTCGACGAATGAATGTCAAAATGGTACAAAATGTCCTTCTCATCTGGGTAGATAACAATATTGATGAAGAAAACAGTGCAGATTGTCGCAACACTGTAGTTCAATTACGACGTGTAGTGAACACTATCAATACATTCACCGATGGCAATGAATGTATTGAATTTCTTGAAACCAACAATAATGAAAAGGTATGTATCATCATATCTGGTTCGCTTGGTCAACATATTGTGCCTCGTATTCATCGTCTGTCTCAAGTGGATTCTATTTTTATCTTTTGTGCTAACAAAAACTACCACGAAGAATGGGCCAAAGATTGGTCAAAAATTAAAGGTGTATTCACAGAAATTATTCCAATCTGTGTTGCTCTCAAAGAAGCAGCTCAAGAATGTGAGCAAAACTTGACTCCAATTAGCATCATGGCTACAAATGATAATGCAATTAATAAAAAGTTGGATCAATTAGATCCCACTTTTATGTATACGCAAATCTTTAAAGAAATCATATTATCAATCAAATTTGAACAACAGCATATTACAGAATTAATCGATTACTGTCAAGTTGTGTTCACTGACAATGAAGCAGAACTCGTCAATGTTAAAAATTTAAAACAAAACTATCGTAATGAAACCCCAGTTTGGTGGTATACATACGAATGCTTCTTATATCCAATGCTCAATCGTGGCATTCGAACAATGGATGGAGATATTATGATAAAAATGGGTTTTTTTATCAACGATTTACACCGACATATCGAACAATTGCATCAAGAACAATTTATTCATCATCATACTAGTTCCACCTTCACCGTTTATCGTGGTCAAGGCTTATCTAAGCAAGATTTCGATCATCTGATGAAAACCAAAGGTGGTTTAATATCTTTCAACAACTTTTTATCCACTAGTAAAAATCGTGAGGTTTCTCTACGTTTTGCTCGTAAAGCTCTTACTAATCCTGACTTAGTGGGAATCTTTTTCGTCATGACCATCAATACTTCGATATCGTCGATGCCTTTTGCATCCATCACTGAAATCAGCTATTTTAAAGAAGAGGATGAAGTTCTCTTCTCTATGCACACAGTATTTCGTATCTCCGATATTAAATCACTCAATAACAATAATCGTCTATTCCAAGTAGATTTGACACTTACCAGTGATGATGATAAAGATCTTCGTGTACTCACTGATAGCATAAAAGAAGAGATTAAAGGATCAATCGGTTGGTATCGATTGGGTGAACTACTACTTAAAATATGTCAACCCAAAAAAGCTGAAGAAGTTTATAAAGTTCTCCTTGAACAAACAAGTGATGAGAGTGGAAAAGGATACATTTACGACCGACTTGGATTAGCCAAATATACTCAAGGAAAATACCAAGAAGCAATAGCATCCTATGAAAAATCACTTGAAATTGACAAAAAAATGCCTTCTTCAAAACATCTTAATTTGGCTTCAACTTACAACAACCTTGGTATGGTGTATTACAACATGAGTGATTACACAAAAGCACTTTCGTATTATGAAAAAGACCTTGAAATCAGCCAAAAATCACTTCCTTCAAATCATCCTAACTTGGCTTTGACCTATAACAATATCGGTGTGGTGTATTGCAATATGGGTAATAACTCAAAAGCGCTTTCATCTTATGAAAAAGCGCTTGAAATTGAACAACAATCACTTCCTTCAAATCATCCTGATTTGGCTAAGTCCTACAATAATATTGGTTCAGTATATTACAATATAGGTGAATATTCAAAAGCACTCTCATCTCATGAAAAGGCTCTGGAAATTCGTCAACAATCACTTCCTTCCGATCATACTGATTTGGGAGCATCCTATAACAACATTGGTAATGTGTATAAGAATATGGGTGAATATTCAAAAGCACTTTCATATTACGAAAAAACACTTGAAATCGGCAAAAAAGCGCTTCCTTCGAACCATCCTAATTTGGCTTTGATCTATAACAATATCGGTAATGTATATGACGGTATGCATGAATACTCAAAAGCACTGTCGTCTCATGAGAAAGCCCTTGAAATTCGACAACAATCTCTTTCTTCAAATCATCCTGATTTGGCTATGTCCTACAACAACATCGGTTGGGTATATTACAATAAAGGTGAATATTCGGAAGCACGCTCATATTATGAACGTGCAGTAAGCATCGGACAACATTCATTACCATCAAATCATTCTGAACTTCAAAAGTGGAGAAATAATCTTGATTTAGTAAAAAAGAAATTTTAATTATATAGTATTTGTTTGTTTTCCGCGAAAGAAAATCAAATATTTGAATAGAAAATGTATTTTATATGAGATAAGCGTGCCCGTACAGAGAAACGTTGTTCTTATTGAAAACACCAGTGAGATGCTATCCATTGGTAAGCTTACACAATTCATGTTGAATGACATGTATTGGATGAAAGAAGACTTTCACAACAATTTTTATGTTTCAATAAGGTAAGATTTCTCTGAATTTTCTTAAAAAATGACCATTCAATAGGCTCTTTATTAATATACATTTCACTTTAAATATGGGGAGAGAATAAATTTTTTTAATATTTTCATCGATAGCTGGTGATGAGAAATATAGATGGATACTTTTTATATATGTATATAGTTAGGAAAGCTGGTATTGGGGGTGGCGTGAATATGAACGTATAAATATGTATTTTTGAATTTTGTTCATATCGTTGAAAATAGTAAATGGTTATGGTGTTGCTATCAGGTGAATGTAGGAATTATGAGTGGATATTGATTATTGGAATTTTGAAGCTTTGCGAGGTTTGTCAAGTGAAGAAAGACTAATATCAGGAGAAATCCCAATGTAGCTGTAAATGAATTTCAATGACTTTTATGATTGCACATAGATATGAATCGTTGTATCAAGGGATTGCAAATGTAAAAAAATAGTATTGGAGTATAGTACAAGTTTTTTAGTTTACATCGTTGTTGATGCTTTGCAAAAGGCGACTATGGCCTTTTGACCAATAACGAGATATATGTAGGTTTACAGGGAAAGACTTCCGCTATTCAACGGTATATATCATTTAATACTGTTGCGCATCTCGAGGAAGTACATATATATAATCTTGAGTGGGCAACTGTCATCGGGTCAAAGATCAATTAACAAATATTCAAAAGTTAGGGTATGTTGGGCATAGGTATGGGTGGTTGTGACTGTTACTTGATGGTTTTCAATAAAACCACAACCTCATCCACATGTATACCTCTGAAGATGAACCCAAACTTGACCTTTGACCCGGTAACCGGCACACACTTAATATTATGTGTAGATTTTCCTACGGTACGCAACAGAATCTGATAGTATATATACCACTAGATGGAGGAAATCTTCTTCTATAAACGTAAATACATCCCGTTATTTGCTCAAAAATTCATCTATAAGTCATGGTTGCCTTTTGCATGAATATTATTTCATTTTGCAAACAATATACTAAGGTAATGACTTCATACAACTTCGTCCCATCAGTTATAATTGTTTTGATATGAAATCCTAACAGTATTTGAATTGCTATGAAAACGATGAAAGGAGAAAATATTAGCAAATACTGTATGTCTGATCATAGTAACTAACTTCTAATGCTACTTTCTGTATTATTTTAATATGATATTACCACTCAATTTCGACGGGATATGTGCACCTTAAGGCTTGCTAGTCAGTCAACTGAATGCAGGTTAACTCAACAATTAATATAAAGATACAAAAAATGGAGCCTTTCATCTAAATATAACCACTGTTTCCAATAACCTTTCGGAAACGATATATCCACTACAACAACAAAATGTGAAAAGATAGTGTTGAATCGTCGGCCAATCTCAATCTACATGTTTTCTCATTCATAGATACTCCTTATTTGAGTGCTTCATGGCAACAGCGATCAGATCGGCGCCATGGAACAAGCGATAGGCGTCACCATGCACTCCTTCGAAGCACATTGTGAGTCCTGCAGTATTATGATAATAAGACTCCCTTTCTGCCTTTCGGTTTGTCACGGATATTTTGTTGTCTCTTAGGTATCAATGACTATATCACTGCTAGTTATTAGTTTCTCATCTCAGATCACCTAACTTGGTCCTTTGTCAATTCTCTCACTATTATTTTCCAAAACCCAATCTTTTTCAGACAAATCTTAGACACTAATTGTACTAAACTACTATGAAATGACACATTTGAAAATCTATCCATAATTTATAACTTGAAGCGAAAGTGGAATCCAATTTTCCGATTTCACAAATATTTTTTTATAAAGGGTACCGCATTTTTTCAAATTTATTTTCGAACCGGTTATATTCGCTTGATGCTTCCTTTATGCCTGAACTCGAAGTGAACATCTCAATGAGAAAATCAAAAGACTTGTATTTTTTTGAATAATTTTCCAGTAAAGTGATCATTTCTAAATTTCTAAATAATTATAATTGAAACAAGTTATTTATATATAAGGGGGTGAGCAACTTAACTGATACCCCGATATATAGAATAGGAAACCTTATTATTTCAGTTAGGAGTATACAATGAATTATATACCAAATGGAAGCTTGTCAAAAATAGGATTTATTAGTACTAAATAGTAAGGGTTTTGTAAACTTTGTATTGGGGAATTTAAGAAATTTTGAAAAATTTTATACATTAAAAAATACACATTTTCTATATGAAAAAAAACACAAGATTTTCTCATAAAATTAGCTCTTTTTCAGTGTTTCTACTACCTCACATGTTTAGAAATATATTCAATAGATGCAGCATTGAAAACTGAATCGAATAAGTGTATTTTGAAACATATGAGGTAGTAGAAACACTGAAAAAGAGCTAATTTTATGAGAAAATCTTGTGTTTTTTTTCATATAGAAAATGTGTATTTTTTAATGTATAAAATTTTTCAAAATTTCTTAAATTCCCCAATACAAAGTTTACAAAACCCTTACTATTTAGTACTAATAAATCCTATTTTTGACAAGCTTCCATTTGGTATATAATTCATTGTATACTCCTAACTGAAATAATAAGGTTTCCTATTCTATATATTGGGGTATCAGTCAAGCTGCTCACCCCCATAATTTTATTTATTTTCAAAAGTATTGAACTTCTAGATGTGCATATATATTATAAATCGAATTAGGCATCGCATGATTCGTTGTGTATCATTTTTTGTCAATCTAGGAAGTTAAACAATCTAATACATTTTCTCCCAACTTATCAATCAAAAGTTCACTCAATTTTGCCTTTTATTTCAATGTATGTTATATTTTATATATACTTTCGCATTTATGATGTGTTCTAGAGACTAGAACAAAGTAAACAAGTTCGTCTACTATGAATGAATTAATGCATTGTTGGCAAAAAAGAAATCAGTCAATGATTTCCTTCTAAACGAGAAAACCCGATTTACCTATTTTTGCTCAGAATAAATCACGTAGGCTAGGTGTCTCTTCACAATCATGACTTTAAAAAAGAGTAATTCAACTGACACTTGATTGGTGATATATTATAACTGAATAATATGCCATGAATAAACAATAAGAAGATACATTCAAATACAACGAAAATTTCCTTTCAAATTGCAGTTGCAGAAAACCTTTCAAAGAATATGATGCAAAATATTGAAAGCAAAAATTAGTTCAATTTATTGAGCATCATGCATTATAAAAGTAATTGTTTCCAGCTGACCACCGTAATCCTTAATTACCCATACGACGATATAAACAGAAGTCTAAATGTAGGAAACTGAATTAGATGAGACGGAATCTACTTCCAAATAAAAAAGATATAAACACTAAACAAGATAACGTGCTACAGCATAAGCATCCCTCCTTAAGAAGTATCCTTTTCCTCAATCTAAAATTTTCTGTTTTTGTCTATAATATTTAATTTCATTATAACCGCAACCTTCATGCCATTCGACAGTTTCATAGTAGTTTAAACTGTCTGACTCTGCAGCGACAACCTGTTCAATGTCTTCCCTTTTTTCTTGAATATTGACTGGATCCAGACCTGTATTTGCCGATGGTTGTGCTTGTACTTGTTATTAGTCGGGTTCACGTTCCACTTTATTTAATGAAAAACAGCGATATATATATATATGTTGAGCGATACATATAGAGAAAAGGAAACAAAGGTCAGCAAGATCGAAAATGTAGGTGATGAAATGATATCACAAGAACAAAAAGTAATATGATCGAAAATGAAGTTTAGACAGAATAACGAAAAGAATGTAAATGAACTACATCTATATATCACTGTAACAGTGATGGAAAGGACTAGCGCAAAAAAGCCAATCAAAGCTCTATTGATCCTGTGAATTCTGATGGATAGGGTGTATAGCTCATACTTATGAGCATGAGTGTTTATTCTAAAATCTAATCACAAGTATGTTAAAGTATTAATAGCAACTCACTCCGAACAACTTTTGGCTGGAATTATTAACATCTTGCTGATTATCTTAGGTACTCCTCAGTAAAAACTACATCAGAAAAATCAGATTATTAATCGATTACACTTGCAAAGTTATGACATGGTTTCAATTATATGTTTTCTCAACCGATTATAATTTATTATACAAAAATACCAGTTACAATCGATTAAGACAAAATCAAAATCTCAAAATTTTGATTTTCTATGTGAAAAAAATCTAATTAAAGCAGATTATAATAGTGCCATTGCATTATTTTTAATCTCTTGCGACGTACTTCACGGAGCCATTGGTAATCTCCTAAAGCATCAGGATACCATTAATAACTTGCCGAGGTTATTACGGATGCCGTTAGTAACTGCTTGAGACTATCTAAAGTAGGAATGTAACAATATCAATATTAGTTTCAAATGATATTAGCCAGTACTAGTATTGATATACGTACTGATTACTGCTGGCTAGTAATGACTAGCATCGATATTGACCACAATTGAGCAGTAGTGACCGCTATTGATGAAAATTAAATTCGAAAATTGAGGGAAACTTTAGTAGAATCGGATTTCTTGATCTCAAAAGCATTCAATCAAACTTTTTACAAAATCATTATTTTCGAAAAATAAACTGCTTTTTGTGAAAAAATCAAGTTCATGAGTTTTGCAGAAGAAGAAGAACGAACTTGACTTATTCATTAAAGAACACACTTTTTTGAAAAAATGATTTTTTTTTTTATTAACTTTGATCAAAGACTTGTGAGTGGAGGGATTCTAATCTATTAGCAAGTGTTTGAAAGTTTTTAGTTTCGTTTTTAGCATTACTAGTCAGTACTCATCAGTGCCAATATTACTAGAAAATGAAATTACCTAATACCGTTCTATATCAGTATTAATGTATTGATATTAGTAAGTTTCTTCCCTAGAAGGCTCTAAGACATTACTGATGATACCATGTAGTGGACCACAAGTTGTCTTCAGTGGCGTCAGACATAACTCCGGGATATCACTAATAGGATCTAAAGATACTCCACAGAAGGTTACCCATGCTACCGTGGTATGGCTCCTAGGATGTTACTAATGATACCCTAAGAAAATTTCTATAGAATTAGGAATCGTATTCTGAGATAAACTTAAGGAAACTACTATTGATATCCAGAGGCACTTATCAGGATGTTACTAATGCTGGCTAAAAGTGGTCCAGAGAACGTTGCTATTAATACTTTAACATATCTGCTAACATAATCGTAATGAGATTTAAAGATAAGCACACTGATGAACATGAGATGAGCTGCATACTTTTGCTAGCGGATGCTCGAAATTGCTTTTTTCCCTAAAAAAGAGAGTTCTAAGATGTGCAGATATTATCATTTAAAAGAAAAATTTAAAATTTCTATGCCTAACCCTATTATAAGAATTTAAATTCAGAGATATTTTCCCTCTTTAACATACAAATTAATTAGTGTTGTTTTCTTCTATGTATTGAATATCGCCGACGAATAATATTGATGTAACACTTTAGCACTAATTAACATGAAGGAAGTAACAGCGATCATTCCATAATATACATGAAAAAAGCTGTTAGCACAATTCCTAATAAGATTAAAAACGTGAAACATAATATAATTCTAGTAAGCAATCGCAGTAAACTAATAATTGTATATATTATGGGCCACATTTTAGTCTGTCTGAGATAGAAAAGAACAGAAGACATATCTTAAATGTTTGTTCTACTTTTTATTTATATCTCTCGATGATTTCATATTTTACAACTTAATAGTACTCGTACAATATGTTTTAGTATACTAAAATTAATTCCTCTAATAATGAATTATATGATATCTGTGACGATCTATGACGGGTTGATAACATTGTATCAATCATGGTCTGTGATGCTATCTTGAACCTTCGATTACCATCTGTGAAAGGGCGAACGAATGGATCCAACTTTCTACACCTATGTTTCAACATTCCTTTTAGATCGTGTTTCACCAAAGAATGTAGCTTCAATGGCCGATTTGAATCAATCTGAATTAAACTGCATTTGATCTGCATTATAGTGCCACTAGTTTTACAGAGTTTTCCAGAATCTGACATTGGTGAACAATGGAAATGAAAAATCATTCAATTACTCTCGGATAATATAAGAAAAAATGTCAAAACTCTTTCATAAATTAATTCGACATTAGCGATTACGAGAAATGCTTGCATGTTCAAGAAAATGTGACACAATGCCGATTAATATATCAATTCACTTAACAATGATATGCATCTGCCATAGCTAGAAAAGCATTAACAAGCTTGCGCAGTTCATTGATTGAAAGAAATGATTTTTATTCACGATTTTTCTTCGCTAATTAGGATGATCAATTACATTGCGATCGTTTCATACCAGTTTTATATTGCTAACTTCATTAATTAATATTTTATTTTCTTAATCAATCATTTCCTCTTATAGGACGACCACATATGCAAAAATTTGCCGAATATGCAGATAAACAAACGTCTTCATATTTGTAGTTAATGGCCTTCGCTGGTGTTGTACGTGGCCGTGTATTCAGCAGACGATGACGGGCATCTTTCAAGTCTCGAGCATTATCCTGTACCGATTAAATATGATAGTTAACGCTAAAAAAATAATAAATGAAAAAAAAAGACTCACTTTGTATTGAAGATAGAGTAACATAGATGCTCGAGCATCTTCTGTCGCTAAATGGCCATTTTGAGCATTAAGATCAATGTTTAATAGTACTAGGGCTTCGTGTGCCAGAGAGAAATATCTATACAAGAATTTATTCTACTTTCAAATCAAATTTAGGATGAACATACCTATATTGTTGTCTATTTTGCGTTCTGAACCATTCACTGATATCAATAAAATACGAGTAGTGTACACCTTTCTCTAGCTTGAGCCATTTGATATCACCTTGTGGTTTTTGACCAACGATAATGGTCGTCTGATCAAGTAGCGCATGGATCTAAGAAAGCCATAATACATTGCAAGTCAATTTTATTCAATTCGAAAACAATATGCAATACTTTTTCGAGCACTTCGTCGAGCGATGGTGCCTGTTCCAGATCTTTTATTCGCAGTCCCGTCAGCGGATAGAGATCACTGACAATTTCTTCCTTGGGCTTGATGAGGGAGTTAAAAATAACTTGACATTGACTGTCGACTACAGCAACACTGCATGGAGTTCGATCTTCATGTGTAAAACCTGTTGCCACGCATTCAACATCAATTGACACAATACGATTGTTAGCAGAATTTGTACATGCCATACTATTTGATCTTTTAATATTTTCTTGCGTTTAAATATGATACTAAAAAACCTATAAAAAAAGACGGACACTCACTATTACCTTTACACATAGATCAATCATCGTGCCTATTTCAAAATAAAATTAATTAGGCATAGTATAAATATTTATTGTATGTAGCACGATGAAAACGAGTTGTTTTTGCTTAGAAAAAAAATGCGCTAAACTCGGGCCTCATTTAAATAAGAATCAAATCGAAGTCATGTTTTGAATAAGGCTAGAATTGCACAACGAAGTAAAATATTACTACTAATAAAAATGACGCAGAAAAGCAAGAGAACGAGAAAAAAACGCAACTATGTGTCATTACAAACGAACAGTGACAAATGAAACATTGTCAATAATATAAAGTCTTTATTTTTTATCAGATAGAAGAGATTGTGATTAACCCTTTGACGGATGACTTTTGGATTGTCAAGTTAAGTGGCTAGTAATAAATCAATCAGCTTAGCCTTGACTCACGTTGAGATATGCAGTTTCGGTGCAAACACTGAAATACCGACGGTGATGTCCACTGGACCAGTGACGGCACTGATATTGACAGTACTGCACTGTTAAAAAAGCATAGAATAATATGCTCTTGCTCTAATTGCAAATTTTACTACGCGGTGAATATCAGTGTCGGTGCAGGCAGTGTAATCAGTACCATCAGTAACATTGTAGTCACTGCATCGACAAACGTCAGTGTGACTTCGTCGGTGGACAATATACCGAAACTGCACATCCCTAGACGAAGGAAACCTACAGTTGCATATCCAAATATTAATTTTCTGCATGCAAAAATGTTATCTTTTCTAGCAGAGTCATGTTTCTATTGTATTATATTTCTATAATAATATACAAAAAGAGTGGAACATATATATCCCACGAGAGAAACAAATAGTTGAGCACGATGAAAGATGAACACGGAAAGTTGAGCATAGGGAAAGCTCAGCACGAGGACACGAGCACAAAAAATAAAAATCAACGCATATGGTATTTATTTACCAGTATCCATCGTCCAAGAATTGACAATTTAACGAAAATCAAGTACTCCAGGAGGCATGCAACGAGAACATCAAGCAAGAGAGAAAGGGAGGGTTCAATAATGAGAAGAGAGAGGCGAGGCAAGTGAATGTGATTGAGAAAGATGGGAAGCGAGAAGACAGAACAGAGAGATATGAGAGAATAAGGAGAGAGGAGCATCAGGGGGAATATATAGATCTGACAAGGAATATAGAGAGATGGGAGATTAGAGAGGCACGAGAGGAAGACAGGAGAATGAAGGAGGGAGACTGGATGGCGAGAGCGCAAGAAAAGGGAAGTAACCAATGGAAACAGAGGGAGGATAGGCAGAAGGTGAAATGGGGGAGGGGAGACGGGAGACCGAGAGCTACGAGGAAGTGAAGCGGCGAGAGAAAGATAAAGGAAGAAAAATGAAGAGGAGAGAGAGCAGAAGTGGTAGAGGTGGAATGGCGAGAGTGAGCGAGGGAGGGAGAAGAGAGAGAATAATAAGGGTTACGATCTTTGAAAGTCGAATACTCAAAGTGTCTTTCAAATTTCTTGGACTTCCAGTTTCTGAATATTTCGTCTCACCTTGTGAAGCCTCACGTTCAATTTTCATTTTGTATGCCTCATGTATAAGTTAACTTTATTGTTTTGTGCTCAACTTTCATCATTCCCAAATCCACATTCAATATCGGTTCTGATTTTGGCATTCTTTTACTTCTTGATTATCCATTATTATTTAATATTTTTCACAAAGTCTGGAAAAAGGACTAGAATGTATGATCAGAAATCCGATGTCAATTCTACCTTTTTTTCTTTATTACTCCAATATTTTTTTGCATCATCAGAAACTTTTGAATATTTAAGAAAAAAATGTCTACAGCGCACAAAGATAGAACACCAGATATCAAGATTAATTCCTTTTTTTGTATTAATTTTATTAGTAATCATTAACTACTAATATTTATGAAAACATCTAATCAAACGCTATCAAGAGTGTAAAACAAAAATTCTAACTAATCTTGTAAGATATTAATATTTTTTTTGCTTTCAATTAAGTATCTTTCAGTAATAAGAAGGGCATATACAGAATAATTAAGAGATAGCTTTGTCTACTTTTTTAAACCAATCACGGGAGACTAAATTAGCAGCTCATTAGAGGTAAGAAAATTTGTTATGGGAAGAGGACCAGAGAATAATGCAAGTTAATACTAAAGTCAGCTACGAACATCGAATCAAAAGCACGTTGTCAGTAAAGAACGCTTCAACTTAGATTGGATGTCACAGCTCTTTTTTTGACGAAACAAAACCGAATATCTGCTAAGATATAGCTGTACGGCGAGCACGTTTTGGCAACATAACATATAGTGCATTGATATAACAAATAATGTGCATCACGAGCTAACAAAACACATTCATACTAATTTTAGAATCTACGTGTTATAATTTTCAAATTTTGTAAATTTCCAGGATTCGTACAAATTTGTACGCATGAATAGAAATAGGCAATTACATAGATTGTATGATTAAATTTGAAAACAACTGAGATATCAGATACAGGTATTTACTCCATATGATGCCTTGCATTAGTTTCCAGAAAGCTCTATAATTTTTCGAAAATCAAATGACCGTCCGTATCTGGAGGGTGAGAGTGACGACAGAAAACCAAACCCACATGACAAGACACACAGGTCAACCTTCTTGTTGAAGGTCAAGATAGAAACTTATGCAAAAAATATCAATGAGGCTTTTACATACTTAGAGGTGCCCAAAAATAGTGGCGAAGGTACTTTATTTTCTTATAAAAAACTTACCGTATTAGTTGAAGAGTAATCAAATAGCATAGAAAAACAAAGCGTCGTTCTCTATCATACTATAAAAAAATTAATTTTTCTCAAGCTTTTTATAAGAAAATAAGATTTCTTCATCATTACTTTTGGGTACCCCTAAGTAGTTTGATTTCGTTTCATAGATATTATAAACGTGGTTGCGATCATGCTCGTCAAACGTTTCCTTTAAGTAACTAAAAAATCAATTTGAGTTGGCACAAAACTATTAGAAAACATTAAATCATTTTCTTACATTATACGTTCCTGAAAAATCATTAGAGATGCATATATTAGATATTTAATGTTCATATTTCCGAAATCTAGAAATATATAATATGGGTTTACTTCTGCTTTTATCGTGCTTCTTATTAACGTCTTCCTTGAAAAATTCGACTTCAGTAATTAGAAATTTTGCGAAAACTATAATAATTTGAGGTTTACCACGAACTCGGTTTTTAACTGCAAAATCTGGTTCAATCTCTTTGTCGGGAAAGATATTGTTCACTAAGCAAAATACAAAGATTGAAATAGTGACAGTTCTGATGTATATATGTTATGAATAAGATCAGAAAAGGATTTGCGAGCAAGCATATAGAAATATTAAAAAACTACTATATCTAGTCAAAATATCTGCGTCTGAAAAACGTAGAAATTGATGTAAGATTTTTCAAGAATGTCTCACAAATTCAAAAATGATTTTGAGGCTTTTCTTAACAAATTCTTTCACAACTTCGGCGACTTCTTATTCATATATATATATATGTGTGCTCCATAGTAGACGATTGTGATGCAGTAATTCTACTTTCCTCTTAAGTTATGCAAAAATTTTGTCATACATAAAGGCACATGATGGAAATTCAATACAAAAAATATATATAACATTTCTCCATATTTCGATAACTGAAAGTTTTTCATTGAATTTCACTTTTAATTGGCATAAGAAAATAAAAGGTACACTGTTCAATGAGATTTTATATGTAAAACGGCTACCTGTGGCCGGCATCTCAGAGAAGTACCAATGAACGAATAACTATTTGCATCAAATTGGTCATGGAAGTTGCACTTTAGGAAAGATCTGAAGAACTAATCTTTACGATATTTTGTAAGAAACGATGCAGTAGCCATGAGAGTAATATAAGTAGAATATTCGTATCTTGGAAAATTTTGCATATTATTTCTTATGCGGAATTTACCAGGAAATTTTGATTTTCAAATTTAATAATGTGGACTCATTCCATGGCAAATCAGTTAGTTTTTCTTAGAAACAGCTAAGTATTATTATTTTACAATCTAGAAGGTTAGGAACTTCCTGATCGTAAGTAAACATTAGCTTGCTATACAAACACAGGAACACACTATCACTACCCAAAACATGTCTCAGTTTTGGAAATTGTATATTTTAATGTTAGTTGTAAGCATTGATTCGTTGAAATAAAATGTTTCCATTGAGGGTTAAAGTGAGATACATAATATGTGAGGAAATGATTTTATCAAAACTAATTTGAATCAACCGGTTGTATAGAGAGGTACAAATGACTATCAATTGTGTTTGTAAATCTTTGTTCATTCACTAAAATATCTAGTTTAAGAAATTTGAAGCTTTCCATTCTAATCATTGTATGTGGTAGCAAGGATTGAGTACTATTACATCATAACAATTAAAAACTTTCTAACAGTAGCAGCACAGTATTTTCTATCAGAAAAGGATCAGCAAATCTGTAGGATAAGTACTACTTATATACATTACATCACATAGTTCAAAAATTTACAACATCATCTGTCAAAAATATTATCTTTTTAAGACATAGTAATTATTTCTTAATTTTAATAGAAACTATAAATTATCTTGGACAGTAAAAATAAAATTGTTTTATAATATTCCAATTGATTTCTAGCTATCAGTTGCATCTTTTGATTGTCAATAAATTTTACTTAGTTGAAACATTAAAAAAATTTCTATAATAAATATAATGAAATGAACATCACATTTGCTTTCTTAGATAGTCTACTGAGAATCTTCACACTTTCAAAATAGTTTGATTAATCCTTTGTATATAATTCGAACTATTTACTATGTTTGAGTTCTTTTATTGCAGGAATTGATGTGCTTGGAATAGAAAATATATAGAAAATACGATATTCTTCATGATAAAGCAAGTGTAAAAAATTATAAATTAGTATTCACATTGCTGTTGTTACTATTCTTATACTGACTATCGATTTCCGTTTTGTAATCATCATATGAATTTTAATAGAATTTTATTCTTTATTATGTTGATTGTGACAATGCAGTATGTTATATACTTTGAAGAATTCAAACTGAAACTTTTGAAAACATGAAAATTGTTAATTAGAATATTTATTGGAAAAAAAACTCGGTCGTCAAATTTATTGTGATTAACATGTCAATTTTTGAAAATAATATCAAAAAAATTCATCATTATATTTCATTAATGATATGCCATAAGCATAAATCCTTTTTACGCTAGTGTGCATCAAACTGGAATCTATTAGCAGTTAAACGCTTGAGTCACTTCGAATACTACTATTGTAAATATAAAATATTTACTATTAAGTGTTTATATGCAAAAGAATTCTCTATTTAATAGATAGAAGAGAAATTGAAATAATTAAATGAAAGATAATACTAACATTTTGTACACTTGATATTTCTTTTTGATGAACTGTTTTGTTAATTAGTAAGAAAAAAAACACCACTTCTTTATACATGATTAAACAAGATGATTAATCGATAAAACTCATCAGAATACATAAAAATTGTTTTGGAGATGCTATAAAAAAGAAGCATTTCATTTAACATAAAATACAAAAAGGAAATTATTACACAGAATGTCGCTAAAGTCCATCAAAGAACAAAACATAAATACCTATTAAATAAGTCATTTTTTAATAAATATAAATTCATATTATTAAAAAAAAAGCAATTAAATTAATTTAAACTATTCAATAGATATTTACATTTAGTTTATTTTTTTTAACGAACTTATATAATTATTTTTTGATACAATGACACGACTAGATTTCACAATATTTGTTTACAAACAAACAAAAAATGATTTGTTCTATATTTAAACTTGATAGTTTAAATTTTTTTTTATTAATTAAACTGTAACAGTAAACTATTTTATGAATTCATAATATTGAATGATATACACATAAATAAAATGTAAGATATATTTAAGTTATTTTGTTTTTAAATTTATTTTAAAATAGTTCATTTTTTGTTGGCCAATCATTTGAATAATAAAAAGGTGTAGTTTGATTCAATTGATTATTATGAAGTTGTTGTTGTTGTTGTTGTTGTTCAATTGCTTGTTGTGTTAATATCAATGATTCTGATTCTAATAATTTTTCAATTTCTTTCGTATCATTCATAAAATCAAGTATTGATGTTTCTAATTTAGTATTTATTGGATTATTTAATGTTTTAAATGTTAATTCAATAAAATCAGCACGATGTAGAATTGGATTAAAAAATGATTTGATTTCAAGTGTCATTAAAATTAAATTTGGTAAATTTGGATGGATAAAATGACACGTTATAGTTTCATTGCTTGATGCTGTTGTTG
Organism: Macrotrachela quadricornifera; assembly: GCA_022393335.1. Taxonomy (NCBI): domain Eukaryota; kingdom Metazoa; phylum Rotifera; class Eurotatoria; order Philodinida; family Philodinidae; genus Macrotrachela; species Macrotrachela quadricornifera. The sequence continues at coordinate 24,118 of JAJEKB010018655.1, forward strand.
AACGTAATAATGCCTGAAGTACATGTCCTTGTTCACTTGTAGGTATAAAATCTAATATAGATTTTTGTCGTAATAAATCATATGATATTGATGGTAATGTTGATACTGAACGATCAACAAGAAAAATTTTCCAATCATGTGGTGAACAACGACAACGTAATATTGATAATTGATGATCTTTATAAAGAGACATATTTGTTTCACTATATTTTGTTATTAATGGTAAATGACATATACCAATAAAAGCAAGAAAACCTGGTACATTTGTTTTTAATGGTTTTAATGTATTATCAATCATTTTTGTCATACCATCAATATTAACAGATGAATATGTATCACTATTACCTTGTTTTAAACGACATTCAAAACGAATTTTCACTCCATTACCTTGATTTAATGACATAAGTTGACTTTTTGTACGTAAGAAATCATCTGGATGTACAAATGATAATAAATTTTGTCTTTTCCATTGATCAGGTGTAGTATTAAGAATACGATTAATTGAATCAGTAACATGAATTATACGAAATACTGATTGTGGTTCAATTGTAGTTACAAATAAAAATGAATTACTTGCTTCAATTGTTAAAAAATTTGCTTCACTTTCAGTTAAATTTGATGGACGTAATGGATCATGTTTATGACGTGAATTCATTTCATTTATTTGATCAGCAGCTATTTTAAGTAAATCAAGATGATGAAGTTTTGTTGATTTAGAATCATTTCGATTTGAAATTAATGTTGATAATTCTTTAAAATGTGCTTTTTCTAATGCACGTCGTTGTGCTTCAACTTGTGTATGTTTTTCACGTTTACGTGCAAGATCATTTTCTTCATCATCATCATCATTATCATCAGAACTTCCTTCTTCAGTTGATGTTAATTTTGTTGTTTTTATTATTGAATCATTTCTATTAGATGGTATACCTCGAGATAACTCAGTTGAACAATGAGAAAATGTTGGATATGATGTATCAGAATAATTACTGTTATCACTATATATTGATGCTGGGGAATAACTTGCATCAGTATCAATTGTTGCTTTACGTTTTTTTGATGTAGACATGCCTAATGATGTTGGTTGAGTCATTATAGGCATTTGATGTGTATTTATTGAAGTTGAAGGACATAATCCATAAACTTCATTTTCAATTGTTGTATTTGGTGGATTCGAAAGAAATCCTTCTTCTGTTGGATAAGAATTATATCCAGAATAAAATTGTAAAGAATTCTGCATGACTTTTTTTATATAAAAATTAAAATAGAATAAAGAACGTAAGTATCTTACAATTTATAACGATAGAATAGGTTCGCCTACGCACAGGTGTGCATGATTTTTTTCACATTATTTGTGCACTATTCCGTCATAAGCAGGTAGGACGTAAATAATAATAATAAAAAACCTGTTCTTTTTCTTTCTCGATTTTTTCCCGTCACCTATCGTCATCGTCGTCCTTTTTTTTATTCTTATGTTAATACCTAGGTGTTTTGACGACAACAAATGAGACCTTTTTCTTTTCCTCTTCTTTTTTTTATTTATCTTCAAAACTTTTTTTTTTCTTTCCACTATCCTTTTTCATCGAACGTTTTCTTTTTTCCTATAAGACCAATTATTATTTTGATATAAAATAAAAAAAAAGAAAAAAATTTATTTTTAAATAATCAAAAAAAAAAATGAAAAAATAATTGTATATGTATTAATTAGTTGAATATTTGCTTGATTACAACCATCTATAGTACATAATATTATTGTTCCATACATTTTTATTTCACCTTTTATACCAGCAAAATTTTTTAGTCTAAAATTTCCTGTAGAATCTAATAATCTAGTTGAATCCATAATATTTTCCATAATACATGTTCGTAAATAAAGTTTTTTATGAACTAATGAACGATTAAGATTTTGATCAATATCAATAATACTACCAGATATTTTAACACAAAATCGTGCAGGAAATAAACCATTTTTACCATTTATTGTTGTTTGACATTCAGTTTCAAATTTATTATCAATTGGATTAAATGGATCACTACATGTATCATTATGAAAATTTGTTGTCATACATTTAAAACAAGATAAGGATTCAATTGTATTAATAAAATATAATATAAGAATAAATAAACTAATTAAAATCATCGTTGAAACAAATTTTTCCAATGATTTTTTTAAAATTTTTTCTATACACTTGATATTATTTGAAGTAATTTATGTGTTCTTTCTTTGCTTGATTTCTCGACTATATATATTTTCTTTTGTATTTCTTCGTCGATCTTTTTTTGCATGTCGTGTTCATGAAGAACTAACTAATAACATTCAATAGTTCTCGTTGCAATATGATGTTAGAAATAGTGACTATTTTTTTTTCTTGTTGATGTGATGACATGCATATATATTATCTAAGAAACAAAAAAAATTCAACATCTTTTGTTTTGGTGATCTCACGAGAATTGCATGTTATAATATGAAGCAACATTGTTGTCAATTATACAACAAATAGCTACAAGTTAATAATGTTTGTATAGGAAACAAGAAAATGAGGAAAAAAAAGAATTGTTCATTTTATAATATATATATTTTTTTGATCGTCTACTATCGATAAATGTTATGATGTTTTTAGAGATTATGTCGTTTTCTTTGCATATTATAAAAGGTAGATTGTGATCGATTATTTGTTAAGCAATTCTTAATTCTTCAGAGAATAGAATATAAACTGATAAATTTAATAGAAATATATTCTACAGAAGATTTTTAAAATTTATAATAATTAAAACATATATGTTTGTTTTACTTGACTTTTTAGACAAATGAAAAATAAATAATAAATGAGTTATAGAATACAAATGAACCAAGTCCAAGATAACTAAACAGATGTTAATAAAAACCTCGAAATTTAATATATTAATGATTCTAGAAAAGCTTGTTAATAATAACAATGAATCGAGTTTGCTTTGTAAAGTTGTGCTTATTCAATGAATTCGTATATTAAATTTATTCACAATTGGTTAAGAATAATTCTGTGTAATTTAACGTATAAAGTATTAAAGAACTTTTAAGAAACATCTACATTTACATTCTTTTCATTATCTTATTATTCAATTTTTAATAACCGACGAATAATATGTTCAATAGTTTAAATTACATTCATAATTTATATTTATAACTATTCAAGAAAGTCAGAAATGTTTTGAAAATTTAATTAAATTTCAAATAATTAAGGGATTTTTGTCACTATTTATCTTTATATTTGAAAGATAAAGTTACTCCTATATTGAAAAGATTTTTATAGAATATTCAATTAATTTGTAACATGAGAAAAAAAATATATATATACTATGTTACATGATTCCCCTTAATAAATTACAACATTAGTAAATCTTTTATTTATAATTTCTTATCTATTGAATATGATAGCAGAACAATAGTATAGATATTGTAGATTCATCGTTTATATTTCATAGGATCTCATACAATAAATGGTTAAAATATGAAAATTTTATTAACAATATAAAACGTATTCATACTTGGTGAGGTCGAACGATACGAAAGATTACAACATCTAAACGGACTGTCATGCGGTTCGTCTACACAGTGTACATGGCCAGATAGAGGCCATATAAAGTGAAAATACGGCGCCATATATGGTGCTCAAGAATACAGTTAAATACGGTTCATTTACGGCTATCTGGATCAGTTGGTTCGATCCAGTTGAACTTTTTAAATTAATCAGTTTTTACTGGTGAATTTTCGTTTAATATTTAGGATAGTAAAACCAATCTATTTTGCTCATATCTATCAATTTTCTCGATTTCAATGATCGTAAAATAAAAGTCTGAAAGTTTTTTTAACGTACAAATGTTTATTCGTCATCAAAATTCTAACTGTAACTATTCAGCTCAGGCTTTCTCAACATGCAATAAAAGTCTTGATCCGTATTAAGTAAATGTATTATGATCACGAAACATCAACCAGCCATCAGATATTAAATTTAATTTAAAATAATGCATTTTCACTGCGAAAATTAGTGCTTATTTTTCTAAACTACTTTTAACCGACTGTCAGATTTTGTAGATTACTTATCTTTCTATCGATAATATTATATATTATATCAATTGAGAAGCCTTTCAGGTTGATTAAATAGGTATTTCAAATAAGATATGATCAAACTTATCAATTCTTCTAAAGACATACTATTTTTATTACAGAAGATTGATAAAATGCTGGACATATGTTGTTTCATATTAATCATTGTGAGTTACAGATGAAACCTCTTCAAAATGAATCTTTTCCTCCATTTTTAATATTTCTGTATATGAAACATGACAGAATTAAATATAATTTATTACTATTATGAACTTCAAACGTAAGTTTCATACTGTATCTTTTCATAGAACTCAATTAACAAAAATTTTCTGGGAAGAATCAGTTTGTTAATTACTATATTAAACTGAATAATTATATCCAATAACTAGACCAATCGATCAAAATAAAAAATCTCTGTCAATTCCAAATATGATTGTATTAATTCTGCAAAAATGAATTTGTAACATTTATTTATTAGATAATATTCTTTTCTAATAGCAATTCTATGTTATTGTATTATATAAATCATTGTTATCTAGCGTCCTCTATTGAAGTATTTTATTAATTGGTAATCTATTCGAATCCAATGTAATATGAAAATATTTTTTATCCATCATCTTTTTTTTTTGTTTTTCTGTAACATATATATATGCGTAGATTGTTTTCTTATTAAAAAAGCTTCTCTTTGTTTAAAATAAAATTCATAATTATGGTGCGAGTTACTATTAAAGGTGGTGTTTGGCGTAATACAGAAGTAAATTTTTATATAAATAATTTTTTCATAAATAATTATTATTATAATCTATATTCTTAGGATGAAATTCTTAAAGCAGCTGTTATGAAATATGGCAAAAATCAATGGTCACGAATTGCTTCTTTACTTCATCGAAAATCTTCTAAACAATGTAAAGCTCGTTGGTATATATATATTTTAATTAATATTAATAAGAAAAAATAAATAATTTATTTATTTTATTATTCATAGGTTTGAATGGTTAGATCCATCAATTAAAAAAACTGAATGGTCACGTGATGAAGATGAAAAATTATTACATATGGCAAAATTAATGCCAACACAATGGAGAACCATAGCACCAATTGTTCAACGTACAGCTGCACAATGTCTTGAACGTTATGAATATTTACTGTATGTTTGTTTTTAAATCAAAGTTTTTTTTTTTGTTTGATTTTATAAAAATTTTTTATGCTTTTTTAGTGACCAAGCTCAACGTCGACGTGAAGGTCTCGATGAAAATACTGATGATCCGCGTTCATTACGTCCTGGTGAAATTGATCCGAATCCAGAAAATAAACCAGCAAGACCTGATCCTATTGATATGGATGA